>VWZN01007003.1:0-36316 GCA_013396955.1 Regulus satrapa
GAGCCGGCCCGTGTCCCTGCGGGGTGAGCAGGAAGTTTGCAGCGCGGTTCTGGGGGGTTTTCCGCGCCGCAGCTCCGGCGCGGGCTCCCGCTCTGCCCCTCCGGGGAATCCGCGCCGGGGCTGCGGCGTTAGGAGAGGGGGATCCGCGATGGAAGGGGGATCCTTGAGGCCGTTCCGCTCCGGTGGGGATCCAAAAGCGAAGGGGGAAAGCACCGCCGGGGTTTTTGGTGCGGTATCGGCGTTTTTGTGAAATGCATGAAATTGCAGGTAGAGTGAACGCCTGCTGGGGTTTTTTTCTTGTTTGCTAAAGGAGGAGATTTTTCACTCCAGAGTTGTGTGTGCCGGAAGATTGGGCTCGCTATGGAAGTGAGCGGGTCCTGGGGATGTTGTTATATGGGAAAACCTCAAACCGTATGTGTCTGTCAGCAGCTGTGTGGGGTGAAGTGGGGGTGCTGGGGAAGAAGGAGGAGATGTCTTCCTGCGTAGCTGAGCCTCTTATAGCTCTCGGCTCTGTAACCTGAAGGTGCCAAATTACCTGGGGTTTAAACCTTTATAAGGGGAAGAGGAGGAGAAAAAGTACTTTTTAAGGATGAATCCAAGCAGAGGGCTTGCTCTGTAATTCTTTTTCGGTGACACTGGTGATGTGTTCGGATTGCCATTACTTACTGTTGAATGTTTTTAATACCCAAATGTGGCTCTGAATGCATTTGCTGGCTCCGGGATGCTGGTGACATAGGCAGAAAAAAATTATTTGTGGTTAATGTGTGGCTGTCACGACAGCCTGTGCTGGAACTGCAGATGCTGCTTGTGGCCCTCATGTGGGAGCAGCGTTGCCCTGATGCGGTGGATGAAGTGGTTCTGCCCCCGATGGGGCTGTGTGAGATGTGTTTGGCAGCATATGAGAGCAGCTCACAGCAGAGATGTTGTAGGTGTGAGCAGTTCCTGGAGTTGGTCGTGTCCCTGAAATGGAGAAGGGCTGTTGGGCAGAAGTGCTGTGTGGTTAGAGATCCCAGGGCAGGCTGGCGCCCTCCTTGCTTTGCGCTGTGCTGATTTTGAGGTGGAATTTTAATGTTGCCGCTTTGATGGTAGTAATATTTTCACTGCTTGTGGCCGATTTGTAAGGTTGGTGCCTCTGGGGGCAGAGAATGATTTGTTCTCATTGTACTCGGCTGATTTATCAACTTAGGGTAAAGAGGAGGCACAGATGGGAGAAAACTTCTGAAATGGGTTCAGAATAGGCACCCTAAATGTAACTCCATGGTACCTGCATCCAGTCTATGGTATTATTACCTGTATATGGTATAATCTGTGATTATTTTGATCCTTTTTGCTATGTTATCATAGCTGCTTCTGTTGAAAATAGTTTTATTCCATTCAGATGATGTGAATGGTTGCTCCAGTGATGGGACTGGATTGCCCTTTCCCAGCATAAGTTGTTTTTCTGCCTGTGGCCCTTCCGATTTTCGGGGGAGGTGAGGAATAACTTGGTGTCACCACCAAATGTATGCAGTAGTGTTGAATATTATTCTTACAACTGGGCACAGAAGGAGATGGAATTGCTGTTTGGCAGCATCTGCTCAAACTGAGAGGCGCTTGAGCCATACCCAATGCAAGATGTGGCAGCCTCCAAGCAGTTTTAAACCATTTTAATGGGTTTCTTTTAAGTTTATTTGAAGAATTACTGCAAACAGCAGCAAGTCTTCCAGATGCCACCTGATGTGCAGATGTTTCTCAGCTGCGGTTGTCTTGACAGGCCTCTTACCACCGGGGTATTTGGGGAACCTTTGCCATGTGCAAAACCTGCAAAACAAAACACTTCCCATGCCAAAATAGCAGGGGGAATGGAATTGCTTTGGTCCGGTTATTGATTAGCCGGTGCTGTTAACGTCTGTCAAGTGTTGCTTGATCCTGACTTTTTCTTTAAATACGGTGTCTTAGTGAAATATTTTAAGTGGTTACTAAATTAATCATAGGTTGTTACTGAATTAACCATTATCCAAATATTAACATCTTCAAGTGCTCGCCATGTTTGTGTAGTTGACCCCTTAAATTTCTGAAATGCAGGATAATAATGTCGCTCTTTTTGTTCTTGCTTTAGTCATTGAAGTTGATTGCTGCACCAAACACAGAACAGGCTCTTTAAGTGCTTCCTGGCAACACAGAACAGTGCTTTGGCCACTGTGTTGCAGCTAATACTAAATACTGCTGGTTACTAGTAGGGGGTCTCTGCATATGGCTCAGCTTTGAATTGTGTTTTCAGTGTACAGGCTAATCTTATAAATGATTTCTACTTGGTTCCCATCTGCTTTGTCTGTGCAGGTTCAAGGGTATCTTGTGCCTTTGTGTATTTTACTCTGTAAATAAAAAAAAAAA
The DNA here is from genome assembly GCA_013396955.1 of Regulus satrapa. Taxonomy (NCBI): domain Eukaryota; kingdom Metazoa; phylum Chordata; class Aves; order Passeriformes; family Regulidae; genus Regulus; species Regulus satrapa. The sequence continues at coordinate 2,374 of VWZN01007003.1, forward strand.
AAAAAACCAAAAAAAAAAAAAACCCCAAAAAAAACCAAAAAACAAAAAAACACAACCCCAAAAAACACAGCTTATTGACCAAGCCAGGGTTTATGATCAGTGGGTTCTTAGTTCGTGTTTGTCATGTGTGCAGCTTGATGATGTGCCGGCAGACCTTCTGCAATTAAGTGCTTTAACTTCACTGGACAATTTTTTTTTAAAGAGCAGGTATATGAGAGCCTTTGTTTAAAAAGAAATAAGATGTCTATTATAAATAGATGGGGAGACTAATTTTTTTTAAAAATCAGTATTTACAATCTATGCTGGGTAAAGGCTGCAATTCCAGTTATTCCTGCAGCAGAAATGCTTTAACCTGTGGTTTGCCCAGTCACCAGCTGAAGAGCAGCCAAGCCTTTCTTCTCCTAATGAGGAGCTCTTGAGAACTACTTCAGTATTTCTTAAACATGAAGTAAATTACCTTTTAGGTTTGTCTGCATTCACAGTGACCAATGAGCTCTGGGAAGTGTTTCTGTATAAACTACAGCAAAGCCACATCCTTAATGCTTTCCCTCTGCTTGCCAACATAAACTGCTCCTCATCAGGCATGGCTGGACTTCTTACTGTGTTGGAGAAACTCGAGATGTTTCTCTGCCTCTTGGGGTCTGAAATTGCTCCCATTCCCCACGCATCCCTCCCTGCTGGAGATTGCAGTGTAATCTAACCCAGGTGGATGGCAAGACAGACGTATGAGTTGTGAGGCAAAAATATTTTTTTCCCTTTGTTTTTCTTTAAATGTCTTTATTTCCTGGTGTTTGCTGGAGACCAGATTTGCAGTAGTATAGAAAATAAATGCAAAAATTACAGTTTCCAAATTCCTTGGGGGAAGGGAGTTTGACCAGTGTTCCTGTCAATAATTAGCTTAGACACAAGCAGAACTGTTCCTGCCTGGGACAGCTTCTTCCTGTTCTTCATGCTGTTTGTGCCTAATGGTGCTGTGGGGGTGCCTCCTCCTCACCCAGGGGCCGGGGCAGGACGAAGTCAGCTCAGGGAACTCTTCACCCATGTGCCTGCAGCAGCCCCAAGCAAGTGTGATGTAAGGTTTTTGTTATTTGTCGAGTCCTCGCAGGGTGACCTTGAGCGTTGTCAAGGAAAATATGTTGGCCGTGAGCTCAGCTGTCCCCCGAGCAGCAAACACCTGTGGCAAAGAGCATCTTGTAACTCAGAGTTGGATAATTAGGGGTCTGAACTGAGAAGTGAGTGCTGAACTCTGCCTTAGGCAAAAGGGCATTTTTTTTGAAAGCAGCCTCCAGCTCTCTTTGTCACAGCATAGGTGTTCACTAGTACCATTGCTTCAAAATAAAGTAATCTGGTCATCCCTGTCACCCTCGGTCCTAAAACTGGTCTGTACTGGGGGGGTCTTTGGGACGCCTTTGACCGTGAGCTGCAGCTCTGTGTTTGCTGTGTAAGGAATGCTGTGACATCTGGGCGCCCAGGGCACAGTTTTGCCACTGAGTGTTCCTGCCAAAGGAGGGGAATGCTGCTGCCCACGGTGTTCTGGAGCTGCCCTGGCTGGCCCTGCTGGCAGGTTCAGCAGGGACTGAGCCCCAGTCCCAGACAACAAACCCTGGTGAGAGTTTGATGTTTTCTGTCCTCCTCCCTGTTACTGCTGTTCTGATTTTAAAAATAGAATGAGATTGTCTCATCTCAAGGCAAAGGCTTCTCAGGAGGGTTAATTATGTCACATTTATTATCTGCTTTACAGATCTTTTTAGGCAAATATGAGGTTTTTTTAAAGATGTATACCAGCTTTTACAAACCAGGGTCTGTAGCATTCCCAGACACAGCACAAAGGTAATGCTGAGTTGCCCACAGCTCACTTCATACAGCTGCCTGACCGGGTGCCCTGTCTAGGAGGAGGGGGTGGCAGGGGTACCTGCTGGGGCTGTCCCAGCACTTCCTTCTGTGGAAGGGCCATATTACCGGTCTGAGGACATCTGCAGCTTGCACAGTCACAAGCATTTCACTCTACAGATGTTACCAGAGACTTTTCAGGTAATTAGATCTCATTTCTGCTCTTACTGGAGTGGACACCATGGGAGTTTCCTGAGTGATGTTTGTGACATGCTCCCGGGTGTGTCAGCATGGTGCCACTTTGCACCACTTTTTCTAGATATGTGAAAGAAAAAGGAAACTCGTGTAGTTCAAAGTGCCTTAAGCTATGCTGGAACAAGGTGCCAAATGATGTGGTGGGTTTAAATCTGAATTCTCTGTTTGATGTGCTGGCCCCATCCATGCTGAAAGTGATGCACTCTTTTTCCTAACACTGTAGATTAGGATGTTTTTTTCATCTGCAAAGGGATTCTCCTTGCTTTGATGACCCTCCGGTGTTGGCTGATGAATGTATGATAGTCCAGTAATGGGGAGCAGCCCAGGGAGTGATGGGACACAACTTCAAAGTAAAGGGAAGAGCTTCTTATTTTTTTACTTTCTTTAGAGGATCAAATTAGCAGTCTGCTAAAGCCTTTTAATGTTAAAACTTTCAGAGCATAAACAATGACCTGTGAAAAGGAGTGCTTGGATCTGGACCCTGCATATGATGAAGTCTGGCATCTCCATTATGGCCAATTAAAGTGACAGCAGTGTAAACACTCCTGACTCCTGCCTTCCCTGGCTGGCTTCCGACTGCTCTCAGCCTTTCTCCTCTCCCTTGGAAAAGGCATAATGTCACCTTGAACTTCCCAGCCACAGCACAGAGCAGCCTTTCAGACCCTCTGCCTTCTTGTGTGGTTCAGCAGGAACAGCCCAGAAGTTGAAGTTCAGTCTTCCAGTCAAAACCTGTTGTCCTTGAATTGCACAATTGTAGGAGGGACAGGGAAGTGAGACTGGCAGTGCACTGCAGCACGGGCTTGCCCTCTCTCTGGGGACTCTTCACTGCCTTTCCAGGATGCTGTCCAGCACTTGATCCAAGGATCTAGATCTTAGGAATAATCTTGCCCCTAGAAGTTCCTTCCAATACCCAAACAACGTGTGAAGCTTTGCCTTAAACTGAGCTTCAAATATTAGATTTGAGTGACTGAAGAATCACAGGAAGCTATTGTGTTGACCAAACTAACTTGTGGTCCTAAATAGCTTCTTATTTGAACAGCTTAGTAGAATGACAGTGCTCTGCATGCTGATCTTGAACTCGGAGAGATATTTATTCCCACTTATATGGGGAGACTGGGTGTTCTTCCGTGTTCTGCAGCAGGAGATGGCAGCGGTTTCTGTGGCTTTCTCCCTCCTCCATCAGCCTACCTGTGGGCAGCCTGTGTGAGAGAGAGAAAGATGTGGGCAAGAGGGAGCCAGCTGTGGGTGAGAGCTCACTCACGTCATGGACTCAGATGCACATGTGTGGTCTCACTTTGTGCTCCTACATTTTCATCTTCTGTCTCTTCCTCATCTCTTTTCTGTTCCCGTCAGATCAAAGGGTAGATCAGCACCTCCCCACCTCTGCCTGACAACTGAAAAGGAAAGGAAATATGCAGGGAAAAACCGATGCTTCAAAAAAACGTTCATAGCCCACTTGGTGTAAATATGCAAATGTTTGTAGAGGAGTGGCTGTTTCTAAAACACATTAGTGAGAAACGCTTCACACCCTTCTTTGTCAGTCGGTAATTAAGAGAATACTTGCCTACCAATGCAGTGACTGCTTAAAGAAAGATGAGAGAGTCTGAATTTTCTCTTATGATGGAGTGCAACAGTAAGTAACTTTCATCTGAGACCAAGCATAGTACACCTCCACATGGCACCTCTTCCCTTCCAGGTGTGGTGAGGTGACTTTTCCTGTGCTTTTGCTGGGAAGAAAGTGGCTGGTGAAGGTGCAGGGACTCGGACTTGCGTCTGTCTCCCAGCAGATTCAGCTTGTCAGAGGGGTCAGAGGCATGATCCTGGTGAGGGAAGGGCCATGGCTCATCTGCGTGTGGCATTTCTTGTGTCTGGTCGTGTTCACACATCTGAAAAATGGGTCGTGGTCGTACTAATAATCTTGGTAAAATTGCACAGTGGTGGGATACTTGGATCCTCTTTTCTTCCCTGTCTCCTCTGGCATACAGGGAGGCTGTCTGAATGTCAGGGGTGCTGGTGATTTGGCTGTGATGGGAGTGAATTTTAACGAGGCTTGCTCTTCAGCATGAATGTATTGATGTAGGCATGTCATGCAGCCTGTCTGTCAGCCAAGTTTCTAGCTTTCAGCTGCTTTATATGCATATTTTGGAGATTGCTTCCAACCTGGGAAAGCCCAGTCAGGTCACTGCAGGGCAAGGCAGAGCTCCATTCCCATACCCACCTAATGCTGACACTGCTTTCCTGCCCCACAAGGATCAGAAGGAATCCATGGGAATCGCTGTCTTCTGGCTCCTGCTTCTGTTTGGGGTGGCTGTTGCAAAGGCAGGCTGGGCTTACTCATCTGCCTTCAATGCAGCCACACAATGCCTCTTTCGAGGAAGGGAATTCATTAGTTTCTGTGAAGTGGCCTTGGATCTGTGGGCAGCAGGTGCTTCTATAGAGCAAACTGTTGCTGAATATTCAACAGTTGCTATACAAGCGTCTGGCCGGCTGCCTGTGAAGCACTTGGAGTTATCTCGAGCATCCCGATTGGATAAAGTACAAACCACTTAGGGCTTTAAAGCTACCCGCAGCTATGTTGTGTTGGTGGTATTTTAACGTTCAGGGTTGGGTTTTCTTTTTATGAGAATCTTCCATGATCATAAGCAGCATCTTTATCTCTTTTGATTCAGCCAACAAAGAAGGGAGCTGCCTAGGAGAATGACAACCCCAGTGATTCATATTCAAGTCGTCAGCAGCTCTTTCTCTTGCTGGTTTCTGCTAATGACATGTGCAGTGGAAACAAATGACTCAGGCTACAAGTGTCTATTCATCTTTAAACTTCTTAAACTCTCCTTAATCTCGAGTTAGCTCTCTTTTATGGCTACCCGAATAACACTTGTTCTTGCCAACCTCTAATTTGGTACATTAAATACTGTATATATCTAAATTATGAAGGAATAATTTGAGAAGCTAACGTGTGCAATCAGCCTTTTTTTTTTCCCTTTCAGTTTGATTTCCTTAGGTGTGGTTTGTAACCAGCTTGTGCTAGATGTCATAATTGGAAATACAGTTCTGTAAGAAACCATGATCACTGAACAATTACAGCTTCAAATAACTTACTGTTTTACTCATTAAGGTGTGGATGCCTGTATATTTACCAGCAGCATGCCCCGATTCTGTTGTCTTGTAATAGCTTACTTAACCTGTATTAAGTAGTTATTTTAAAGATGCTTTGCCTGTGTTCTCCTACTGGTTATTTAGGCCACAGAAGGAAAGGTTTTAATTAAATGTGTGATTATGACAGTTGCACTGCAGGCTGGTTTCACCCAGGGAGCTGAAGAGACACCCCGGTGGTGTTACCTGGGTTCCATGCTTTACTGGATCTGCACCGGGGAATATTGCATTCTTGGGGTGCAGGGATTCCACAGCCCTAAACTCTCAAAGTAGTGTGTAGCTCCCGCCCGCAGGGAACAGGCGTGCAGGCTCGGTGGCTGTCGCTCGTTCTGGCTGCTGTACATCACCTGAAATTGTGTTAGCGCCGATTGGATGTGGATCTTGAGCACTTAAAAGTGTGAATGGACAGCCACTGGAGCTGAGCCTCCAGCTCCTGGCACGGTTATTCGTAGTGCTGCTGGCTTTGAAAGGACTGAGGTCTCCAGTGTGTGATTTGACTGCCGGGTGCTCAGGAAAGCAGCTGAGATTTGCTTCCCCAACATCCACCTTGGGTCGGGCCAGGTTTGTGAAGAGGGCCTTGGCAGCTGGGATGTGGCATCCGCTCTCCCTCTGCGAGGGAGCAGCTGAGAGGGGCTCCTCCGAGGGGCTCGGCTGGCCCCTGCTCTCCGTTTATCCTGTCCTCACCCATCCCCGAGCTCCCCACTGCTCCAGGACGGGGCATCAGCAGAAGGGAGGACCTACTTCCAGTAGGGGTTCCATATTTTGCAGTGAGGCATTTCAGAAGCTGTAAAGAAGGTGTTGACGCTTATGATGGATCATCGCCTTCAAAAACTCATTTCTTTTCTTATTTCCTTTTTTTAAAAATTTTCCATGGGGCTTTAAAGTGCAGGAATAGAAGAATTACACTTAGGAAAAGAATCGCTGGCACCAAGCAGGCTGGGGACAGTGAGTATATAGTTCTAGATCAGTGTATGTATAGATCAGCGCTCCCGTACAGGTAAATGTGTGAAGGTTGCCAGAAAGTGACAGGAAGAAGTGAGCCCTCATCATAGAGATGACACTGCACATTTAATTGCTAATGGACTCCTCAAAGAGCACCTCAGCTGCTATTGTTAGAAAAAGCAAATGTGTGCTGTTACCTACAGGGAGCAAAAAAGGGAGTCTTTCGTGATCTTCTTGACCTTTACTTTCTTGTGTTAATTTGTTTAATACCGGAGAGATTTTCCTGCTGTAAAAACTTGCTTAAGCAAGAGACTTCTCCAAGACCTCTGAAAAAGACACGCTAATTGTGAGCTTCAGGGATACACTGGGAACTCCTTGCCCCTCTCTTTCCCTCCTGGATCAGACTTTTACCAGCTGGTGCAATTCCATAATAGCAGTCAGCTTTATTGCATTAAACTTGTTAAGAAAATAATGTCTGTGCCTGTGGGGCTCCGCGTGGGGGAGGAAACTTAGGGAAAACGTTGGATAAATAAACACTTCTGGGTATTTCTGAAACAATTTAATTGCTCTTAGCAATCTTTTCTTTTTCAACGCCTACTAGAAACAAATCACTGCTTGTGCTATTTGTAGGTCCCAAGGTACTTTGCAAAGAGCCAACAGTGGCATGGTCCCTGCTTGCTTTGGGAGGGTGCAGGTGCCTGTCAGATGTGCTGAAGAGCCCGGGCTAAGACGGGGCAGGTTCCAGGGCTTGACCTGCCAAACCACGGGCTCACTGGCGGTGAGGGCTGTGGCTCAGAGCTGTAAATCTGATTGCATGAGGCAGCTTGGCTTCAATAAATATTACATGGCATAGACCAAGGATAAAGCCTTTGGGACATCTCTCAAAGCAATACCTTGGGAAAGTTTCAGGCATAATAAAGCTGACACAGGAAAGTGGGAAAAAGGTTTTTTGAACAGTCCCAGGAGTCTCACTGACATTGCTTGTTAATCTGAAAGGCCTGTTGAAAGCTCAGCTAGAAAAGCATCCAGGTGTCTGCTCAGAGTGTGTACCTGGAGTTTCAAACACAGCAGGCAGCGCCGTCCTTTTCCCTGCTGGTGCATTCATTAGTTAATGGGGTTTGAGCAGGTGGGGTTGTTTGGAATTTCTTCAGCCTCCATATGCTAGGAGATTTCACAGTTAGATAAATTGATACTTCAGGAAAAAGATGGATGGTGAGACCTGCATTTCTAATAGGAGTTTTTGCAAATATTGAAAAGCTGCAGCTTCTGCCTCACTCTTTTCCTGTTAAAGTGGAAAAGACAATTTCTGTGTTGTCAGCACAGAACATCACTGATTCTGCAGAAGGGGGTTCGAGCCCCCTTGGCTCCAGCAGAAGAGTGTCCAGAGGCTGTGGATGGGACTTGAAGCTGAGCTGTGGCAAGTGGTGCCACTGGGCCAGTGTCCCAGCAGACACCAGCCGGGCAGGGAGTGCTGGTGATAGTGCCAGTGCCGTGGGGTTCCTGGCTGGAATATCAGTTGTGCCTAAACATGAGGTATATCCCTGAATTAAATACTCCATTCCTTGTGCCAATGAACTCAGCTTTAAAAGCTTCTCTTGCTAGCAGTAGCTCAATGGCTGGGCTGTCTGTGGAGCTTTGGAGTGGAACTCTTGAGTCAGGATTTGCTCTGCAGCTCTGAGTTATCTGTGTCATGCTAGATGGAGATTGTAAGGGCAGCATTGTGTGGCTGCTTATCAAAGGATAGAGTAAAATTTTAGCCTTTATTTTTCCAATTAGGAATTTTTATTTGTGCCTCAGGGACAAGCAAATAAAACCCAGCTTGTCTTACCTATTCTTCATATTTGTGGGACTGGAGCGGGGGAGGGAGAGGGCAAACAGCAAGAGCAAAGAGTTGCAGTAATGAGAATGATGTCTTATTTTAGTTGATACCTAATCAAGACATGTGCTTCCAGGAAGCAGGAAGAGCTGATTTTGCCTTTTTTTTCCTACTGTCATATATCTGTGATTATCACCAAGATTTACACTAAACAATGTAACGCCTTCCAATTCTTTTTTCACCTTACAAATTTTTTTCCATCCTCAAAGACACAGTAAACTGTTAGGCTGATCTGTTTTGCTTTTGTTTAATCTGTAATATTAATCAGAGGACTAACTCTTGGTGACTGATGTATTATGATCTCTCAAAAGATGCCTAATTCTGTTATAAAACTTTGGGTATATTTATTACTTCAAGTACATTTTGTTAGTGAATTAGGGTAAAACTGACTGCATTTTATAGCTGCGTGTTGTGTCCTTCTCTCCTATAAAGTCAATGACAGTACTTGAGCCCCTCCGGAAGGTACAGGCTGCTTTATTGGCTTGCAGGAATTGGCTTTGTAAAGCAGGTCAGCTTTTTGTTTCATGGCTTTTATTCGGTACCACTCTTGCTTACCAGGGCATCCAGAGAGTGTCTTATTGCTTCTCCTGTGTCTGCTGAAGTGCCGTAAGGGATGATCCGAACTGACTCCCGATTTTCCTTGTGCCAGGGCGGTGAAATCCAGGACTGTGCCTACTTGGACAGCGAAAGCGCCTACAGCGAGTCGGAGCTGTTTCCCGATGAGGACGCCATGACTCTGGCACAGCAGGAGCTTCACCATGAGTCTGACATGGACAGTGCCATCGAGAGTGCCCAGAGCTCGGAGGCCTCGGACGTCTGTCGGAGTGAGGACAAGGACGGGGTGCTCGGTGGCCTCTTCCTGCCCGGTGACAAGTGAGTGCTGCTTTTGCTCCGCTCCAAGGCATGTGCCGGGGAGGAAGGAGCCTTTCTGTGGCTAATCCCTGCCGAGGGAGGCTGAGGATGGCTGATGGATTTAGGAACTTAACATCCATTTACAGCATAAGGAGGATGGATGTCCAGGTCCTCTAAGTGGCTTAGGTAGTCTCAGTCCTGGCTCCTTCTGGCACGTTCTGCGAGCGCTCACAGGACTTGCCTGTTGTGTGTTGAAGTGAAAGCATTGGGTCTCTGCAGAACAGATGACTGCATTAGCATCCCCCAAAACATAGGTTCTTCTTGGTTTCCATAAGCTTTATATGCTGGAATTGAAACAATACTTCCTGCAAAGCAGTTCAGTATGGGGAATACTGCTATAGCCTTTTGTACATCTAGTTACCTGATATTGTGGGCTCTGCTGATTTGCTTTGCAGCTTCATGTACCAAGTTAATTCTTTGTTTCTAATTTTCCATAACCTTTATTGTGCAATGGTAAATTATGTTTAACATGGGGTGTCCTGGCATGTGTGTGTGTGTAACCATAGCTTGCTGTTAACACCAGTGTCTCTGTAACCCTAACTTGACTCTTCCCAGGTGTGTACCTGGGAGTGCTGGTTGAAGATGACTGTGGGGGAAAAAGGCCTAATTTGGTTTAATCCTGCTTTGAACTGAATTAATGCCGTTACCACAGGACAGAGCTCAGCTGGGCTTGCTTTGTAAGCCTCTGCCTTGTGTTCCCTATTTTTGGCCTGTCATCTTGATTTGTGTCTCTTGAGCTTTGTTTGTTGCTAAGGCAGCCTTTCTTCTCTCTCTTGGGCCTCCTCAGATGCTCCCTGTGCTTCTTCCTTCCTGCCCTCCTTCTGAATTTCTCAGCTATCTGGGTTCTGGTCTTCTCCCATTTGCCCAAGCAACCTCAGAGACTTTATCAAGATAATTACAGTTTCCATCAGCTCTTTATCAAACTTGTCTCCTTTGCTTGCCATTCCCAGTTCTCCACAGCCCCATCCTTGTGGTGACTGACTCTCCCATACTGTGTTTGAAATGTTTTTTCTCCCACCTGTGCCAATCAGGCTCTTACGAAGGGGGTGGGCAAGGCATTGTGCCTCCTGTACTCCCCTCTAGGGCAGGCAGGAACTACCAAGGGCTGCTGTGCTACTACTGATAGACCTTGATTTATCCTCTGCGACCTCCTGAGCTCTGGTAAATCTGTGGGGGGAAAGCATGAGAAGCTTCATGCTTTTGTGTTAAAAGAGGCAATAGAGCTATTTACTTTGCTGCTTGCTGAAGAAGCAGGTGGGTTTTGTACCAGGTCTGTCAGCCCTCTGAAATCCTGCTTTGAAGAACAGATTACCTTCAAAAACAAAGAAAAACCCCAAACAAACAAAAAAGCACCAAACACTTGAAAGTTCCCTTCAGAAAGTGCTAGAATGAAGAAAATCAGTCACTTTCAGCAACTCCTTTGCCAATGATTGTGCAATTCCTAGACCTCTAATCTTGCTGCAAGTGTTACAAGGAGCTTCTTCCCAAACTGACTTCTTCTAATTGCAGTTGAGATGCAAACAGCAGTAGAATTGTAAGATCTCCCAGAAACTTATCAATACACAGAATGTCTGTGGCACAGTAGTACTTTATAAATAAATATTAGCAAGATATGTTGAGCTTCTCACTAATCCCTCAGCCAAGGAGCCTTGTGAGATGAGTTTGATCTCTTTCTTGTATGAGTATTCCTATCTTCATCCTCAATATGTGCCTGGCTTGACTTGCCCTAATTTCTGTTAATGTGAATTAGATAAATGAGTTGCAGGTTATAAATGGATCTCATCAAAACAGGGGAAACAAAAGAGAGTATACATCTGAAATGTTGGCTAGCTTCCTCTGCTACTAATTGCTTTTGGAGGGAAGGGATATGCAAATGATGCTTGCACCATCCACCAAAGGAACATTGGTGTATCTCTTGTTTACAGCTCACAAGTGGAGTATTACAGTAAGAGGACTCTCCCTGTAGAGATATTGAGCGGCTCACAGTAGACTCAGAAGAAATTTAGGAGGAAATATTGTTGAGAACAAGGTCACCTGGGAGCTGCTGTCCCATGGCTCAGCTGGTGGAGCTGGAGATGGAAGCACGGTGCACTGAAGCACAGGGAGGGAAAAACTTAACCCAATCTGTAGAAATTGCCAGCAGCTTCCATTAGTGCCTGGCCTGTACTGCAGAGGCCTTGGATTCTGCTGTAGAGGGAACAGTTGGGCAGTGCCAGGGCCTCACAATTGGGACATCTATTTCAGGTCTTCCAGGTGTGTTTTCTGTGGGAGAAAGTTTGTTTGTAAGAACTTTTTTGTGAATTCACTGGCTTGTCTGTTTGAATGCCTCACTAAGGTGGGAGCTGAGCAAACCTGTATAAGACACCTGCACTCTGCAGGTGCACTGCACAGGGCAGTGTGGACTCTGGGCAAGTGAACTCTCTGCACCCTCTGCAGCCACCTTGCTCTGTTCTATTAGATCTGATTGTGTTCAAAACTGCTCTGTCATCTGCCTTCCTGTGATGCCTGACTCTGCTGATCTGTTTACCTGTGTGCCCTCTTTCTCTGAAGTCACAGGGTCCTTGCCATTCCCTGCCCATTTAACATAATTTTAGGTGCTTTTCTCGTAGTTAGACAGCCTTGTGGTCCCTACCTCCTCTGAAAGACAGGATTTGTCCTGATGGAAGGAAGGGCAGGAACCCAGCCTATCTTAGTCCTGTCAGTAGCTTTAGTGGCTCTCTGGTAAGTGGTAAGCTGAGATTTCTTTCTGACCACACAAGGGAGAGTGGCTGGGATTCCTGGGGTGTGGGAGAGGGTGTATCTGGATTACTGCGAAACTCTCTGATTGTGGAATAAAGTGACAGCCTCTGTCTTACACATGTTCCTCTCACTATACCATGCATTTCAGAGCTGTCTGTGTGGTTCCTGCATTCAGAGCAGAAATCCCCATGTGGTCTTCACATGGAAGTGGTGGCTGAGGATCATCAAAATGTGCTCTTTAAAGCAAAATGGGTTGTGTTGATCCAAACTTGTCACACAGGGACCTTGTTCATAGATTCTCATGCTCTGGTCTCTCCTGGCACTCTATCAGCTGCACATCAGGTATATTTAGCACTTCAGAGGTTTAGCACAAAGGTGAGTTACAGCTTCAAAGAGGGGACAGCATGTGAAGGTCAAGGTTCCATATGAGGTGAGGTTCTATCAGAGTCGGCCTTCGAGATGTTTTGACCTCTTGTTTCAGGTCAAGTCTTCACAACCCTTCTGCAGCATCTGACCTCTCCACTTATTCCACCGCCTCCCTGATCAGTAATGAAGAACAGTTTGAAGACTATGGGGAAGGAGATGATGTGGATTTTACTCCTAGTAGCCCATGCCCTGATGATGAGACCAGAACCAACGCCTACTCTGACCTTGGCTCATCTGTATCTTCCAGGTTGCTCCTTATTCATTAACAAACAATTTTTCATTTTTATTCTTCTGTGACCACAGCAGAGTTTACACTGGTTAGACAGGCTCACCTTAAAAGCAAAATGCTGTCAGTTCATTTCCTGCCTTCTAATTGACAGACTGCATTTAATACTAAGAGCTTAGGAAATATATTGTTTCTGATAATCTCTGTTGAAATAACTGGGCTATTTTGCTTGTAGAGATGTCTTTCTATTGCAGATAATAATTCCATAGTTCAGGACTAGTATTGGAAAGGATCTGCTGCAAAGGAAACCACCTGATAACAGGGAAGACTTACAAGAGAGCTGTTTCCATTTAGGGTTCTGATACTGCAAGTCCTCAACACTAATCTGAGAGGGGAACTGCTGCAATATGTTCAGGGGGTTATTTGAAACAAGCATCCTATTGACTTGGAATGTCTTGGGAAGCATAAGAAAGTAGCTGCTGTCTGTTAGGAGCCAGAAATGCCACAGCAGTGTGCTTGCCTCCTGCATGTATCCTCAGTCTCTGCAGCTCTTATGTCTTGTGGCCAAGGCAGGTCCAGATTTCACAGTCCTTCCCCCAAGCAAGGGAATGGGTGAGCAGGGTTGGGAAGAGCTGAGCATGAAGATCCTTTAGGATTAGTCTGCTTGGATCAATAGCACACAGAGGTCTTGTCTTCACTGCTAACACAGGACAAGCTCACTACATCCTTCTGTTCCGCATGCGACCCCCACGTGCTCCCCTCTGTTTCCAGCATTTCTGCAATCCAGCCTGGCCACCTCTCTCATGCATGCAGAGCCAGACCCCTCCACTGCCCCTTCATCATGATGGCTTGTGTCTTTCATAATTCCCTCTTTCTTCAGGTTTATGCAGCACTTTCCATTCTCATTTCTGGGGCTCGGTGCACGTCATGCCATGATTGCTCTCTTTTATTTGAGTTTATTTTCTCTTTTTCTCTCATGCCAGGAGTACTGTTATCTCCTTTATAGACCTATGTCTACTTCTCCCTTCCTCCTCATTCCAGGGCTCCTTTCATCCTACCATCTGAGGGGGTTAGTGTAACTTCTTACGAGACCACTCTGTTTTTCATCTTCCTGCCTTTCTCTTGGAGAGAAGACTCTTCAGGTTGCATGCTAGGCTCTATAGTGGGAAGATGGGCAAGATGAGAGGGGCACATTGCTGAAGTTGAATACACTCATGTACTGCCTTTGCCATGTGCATCACAGGGGACCCTAAGTACCTTTTGCTGTTCTTCTGGTCACCCACACTGATTCTTTCCACTCAGAAACATCCGCCCAGAAACATCCATGTCCTCTGGAAGGGCTCAGCTCAGACAGATGGACTTGCCCTAAGAGTAGCAGTGGCCATCATCAGCTCTGACGTAGATGAGCTGTGGTTAGAGATGTTTCTTCAAGTGCCTCATCTGTGATTGTGACACACAGGCATACAGTCACGAGGAAAACCTGTCGTGGGTTGGTTACTACAGCCAGTAACATCTCTCCTTTCCTGCAAACAGTGCTGGCCAAACCCCCCGAAAAATGAGACATGTTTATAACAGCGAGTTACTGGATGTTTACTGCTCACAGTGCTGCAAAAAGATAAATCTCCTCAACGATTTGGAAGCCAGGCTGAAAAACTTGAAAGCAAACAGGTAAGCAGCCTATTGCACTGCTTTTGGCAATGCTCCCTTGACATGGGACTGGCAGTAACAGGAGGAGAGGGAGAGCAAGCCCTCTCCCTTCTGGATCCCATTCAGTCTTTCACACGTGCTGTTCTTACAGAACAGTAAGAAATTTAGACTTGGATATGTAGCTCAAACCAAAATGCTGTTCTTCATCAGCTGTTAAATATTTTTCTGATTTAATGTGCAGATACCATTACTAAACTCAAATATTTTAACCAATGAGCTCTTTGATTGCAGAGTGAGAGTGATATTTCAAGGAATTTTTCCCAGGAAGTGGGATCAGCTGTGCTGCTTAGTGCAGATCTACAGTTAGCTACTGCTTTCTCCAGGTGGGAAGGAGGGATCTCCAGATTCTTGGCTAATGCACATAACCTTACATACACCTCTCCTAAAGCTACTGGTCAGCAGAGGTACTTGGCTCCTTTGGGATTTTTTTGTGATGTCAAGAGAACTTGGAAAAATGATGAATCCTGTGGCAAAAGTTATTTTTGGAGTTCTTTGCAATTTCAGCCTTTCCCTTGCATTTCTCTGTGCCACTCCATCACCCCTAAGCTGTGCTGAGCACTTAGAAAGTGCTTTTAACAATCACCTAGAGTTTTTGAAGGGAATCATTGGTGGGATTTTAGCTCCCCCTAGAAACTGGATGTGAGTCCTGCCTGTTGGCGTAATCCTTGGGACGAGCACGCTGCACTGCTGCTCCTCTGTGCACTGCTGTGATGCACAGCAGTCATGAGCAGTGTTCCTGCCTAGCAAGGAGTCTGCCAACATCCAGACCGTGGCCAGCCAGGGCTTTGGGAATTTTCTGAGGGAGGCTGGATAGCTTGACCAAGAGCTGTGTGTGTCCACACAGAGATGTGATGTCCTCTTACTGAGAGATGCAGCAGGATATTTTGATCTGGTTCCAGTGCTGTTGTCTGCAGCAAGGGATCTTCATTTAGATAGCTCCAGTCTCTGGCTGCACAAGAGAACTGTAAACATGGAAAAACCTCAGTTCCTGTGCTGAACTGGGAAGCATTATGGGGAAGGATAAACTAACTATTCATCAAATCATCTAAAAACTGGAAATCCAAAATAAATGTCCATCACTAACTTGGTGTCCCTTTGTGGTGTTTCTAATGTTAGTTTCGCTCTGATTTACACTGACAAATCTCTGCTACATGTAACAGTATTTGCAAATTGACTTATTAATGATCACAGTAATTTGTGTCTTCACTCATCTTTTTATTCTTAGTCATTGCAACCTTTGATTCAGTTGTTAAAGAATATTGTTCACAGAATCATCTTTTGACTTGGCTAAAAAAGTCCGTTATATTTCATTGTGCAGTTAAAACTGAATCAAATAAGTGTTTAATTTCTGTATCATTCCTTCTGTATCCATGTAGCCCTAACAGGAAAATATCAAGCACAGCTTTTGGAAGGTAAGAGTCTTCAAGTTTTCTATGAATATTTGTGGAATCAGTCATAACTATTCCATAAGTGGGAGTGGGAGACGAAAGTAAGAATAATTTCAGAAAAACAAAAATGTACCAAGATAAGTTTTTAAGGGAAGGGCCCTGTGTTTCAGTGTGGATGTTGCAGAACATAGAAACTCATGCTACTCTTGGAGCAGGCCCCTGGACTGGAAAGAGCTCTGTTAGAAATATAGATGGTTTTTGCTTCCTTGTCTGCCAAATGTATTCCTTTGTACTGGTATTCCATCAGTCCAGCTACTGCTTCTTTAACGCTCATCATATGAGCCTTGACTGCCTTTTGCTGTTGCCAAAATGTAAAGGAAAGCAAGAGTGGCCCTTTAAAAAGGGCGTACAGAATTGTCATCTTCCTTTGATGAGTGAACCAGCCCTGGGCTGCGGAGGGCTGTAAGGTTCAAGGACATTTTAGATAATCTCTAGTATTACATGTTCTGACACTATTCTGCAGTGGGAACTGCTTGACATTTCTCTTTTTCTGTGTTTTTAAAGCTCTTACTGTATGAAATTTTCTAGCTTAACTGTACCAACCAATGTGCAGTAGTGACCTTATTTTAAATTTGTAATAAGGCAAATACAATTCAGTGTGTAGTGTGAATAAGACTTAAGTATTTTTTAAACTATGTTAATGCTGGTGGCAGATCCTATCAAAAGCAACAAAGAACTCACTCCGTAGAACTAATGTCATTGACTGTGCTCAGTATGACTTCATTTAGCTACCAGTCTCTTGTAAGACTTGAGCTTCAACAGTTGTAATTGTCACTGAAATGATTGCACAGATTTTACCATCGGATGTTCAAAGTCTGAAGCCAGACTCTTTGTCCTCCCTCCTCCTCAAGCAAAATAATTATTCTTCTGATGTTTCAGACAACTCTTCCACAACAGTAACTTCAGCAGCAGTAATGGCAGCACAGAAGACTTGTTCAGGGACAGTATAGACTCCTGTGATAATGATATCACTGAAAAGGTGAGAATCCCTGTGCCTTGTGAGTAATGTACCCATCCAAATCCTGCTGGAGCCTGGCATCAGGGGATCAAGATCTTGCTCAGAATTACCTGTGGTCTGAAGTAGCTTATTCAAAATGTCCTTGATGCTGCATTACTATTACAACTTTGCTTGGCAGTAATGCAAGAACTGAGCAAGCACAGATCTAGGCATTGTGTTAGGACTTCTTTGTGATATATTTACAGTGATCACCTTCAGGGAACACGCAGGGTCTGGGGAACTCAGAAGCGTGGAACTTAATTATGCTGCTGGCTTTGCAAAGAAATATGCCCCCTTTTAAAATGGCAGAGTAGCTAAATGCTAGTTAGGAACGGTGAAGGGGTGTTTGAAGAGAAATTCAAACTCAGTTTTTCCCTCTTGTCCTTCCAGGTAACATACCTGGAGAAGAAGGTGACAGAACTGGAGAATGATAGCCTGACAAATGGTGACCTGAAGAGCAAACTGAAACAAGAGAACACACAGCTGGTTCACAGGTAACAAAGCACAGAGCCAGGTCTCTTCACCATGGCAGAGCAAAGCTAGGGCACAGTTGTGGAGAAGGAATATTTCTACCTGTGGAGTATGAGCAAATCTTCTTCCTTAATGCTGACAGATGAAGTGAGGCTTCATCTGAGAAGCCCATGTGGAACAGGGCTGCCTTGCTGAATTTTCAGCAAGAAGAGGCCTTGAGACAAGTGTTTTGGACAGAGATGTTTCCCACTTGTACAGAGAAAACTCTTCTGCTGTAAGAGAGGTCACCCCTGGTGGTTGGGGTTCTTTTCCATGCATGTAAGAAGAGCAGAAGGCTGGGTCTTAGTCCCAGCTTCTTGAGACTGAAAGAATAATAGATGAACTGATACTACTTCATTCTGTGCTTATTAGTAAATATGAGAGATACTGGGAGAGGTTAAATGCCAAAAGAGATGAATTAGAATGAAACAAAGGAGGCAGGAAAGAGAAAGGCAATGAATTTGCTTCTGAAGCTGTTACTGAAATATGATCTGATTTTCCTAGAGTTCATGAGCTAGAGGAACTATTGAAAGACCAAGAAACATCAGCAGAACAGACTCTGGAGGAAGAGATAAAGAGACATAGAGAAGCTTACAGCAAGTATGAAAAAGAGAAAGGCACTGAAATTGAACTGCTAAATACAAGGTAACAAACATCTTGGTGCCACCCTGAACAGGGCAAAAGGTCTTCTTTTCTTGCTTTGACTTTGCTTGTAAATGTAGGCTGTTCACCAGCAGGCAGTGCACAGATGGTGGCAGGTTGGCAGCTCTGTAGAGTAGCTCTGCAGTCACATGTCTAATGCCCAAAAGCTTGGAGGATGCTTTACATTAATGCTTTAATCCACGTGGCCCATGTAGACAGCTTAGCTGGGTATTTGGCATGGATTCAAGGAGGGAATTGTGACCAGTTCTAGCAAACATTTGTGCCTGCATTTGTTTTTTCCAACTTTTTTTTTTTCCAGCTACGTGTTATTAGGAGCACAGGAATCTGAGGGTCAGTGTAACATTTTGGGCCCTAAAAATGAACAAGAAAAATCTCATATTTAAAAGTGCTATGATTAGAAAGATATTCCCTATTTAGTCTATCAAGTGCAAGTGAGATGGCTTTCTAGAGCACAGCACGCTGCTTTGCATGTCTGCATTCTTGAAGAGGTATTTGCTGTAAGATTTTTGTTATTAACACAGGGTTCAGCAACTGGAAGAAGAAAATGGTGATCTGAAAAGCACTGTCACACGGCTGAAATCCCAAACAGAGAGATTGGATGAGGTAACAAAACTCCTGAGTCCTTGAGCAATTTAACAGCAGTTTATGTAAGAGCAAACTCACATGGTGCTTGGCCCAGCTTCTTAAATTTTCCTTCCCTAAACAAGATTATTAATGGAATGGGAACACTGGTCACCTTTAGAGGCGGGAATGTCCTGAGACATGAGGCAGTTGATGGGCAGCTGTGTCTGCAGGCTCTGTGAAGCTGAGGGGGTGTCCTGCTCTTGGCAGCCTGTTCTGAAGCTCCCCGTTTGTTGCAGGAGAGGCAGCGCATGTCAGACAGGTTGGAAGACACGAGTCTGCGACTGAAGGATGAGATGGATTTGTACAAGAGGATGATGGACAAGCTACGGCAGAACAGGCTGGAATTCAACAAGGAGAGGGAAGCCACCCAGGAGGTAAGTGTGAAGAGGGATGGAAGACCAGGCAGTGGCCTATCACCTGCATGGAAGCCCCACTGAGAAAGAATGGGCAGAGAGGATGAGTCTGAGAGCACCACATCTAGTGAAGCTATTGCTGGGTTGTGTTTCTGTGGGAAGGGTGCCCACAGAGCAATGAATGCTCTAAGAATACTTAATAAGTACCTTAATAAGTGCCCCTGACCCAAAGGGTTTACAGGCCTTTGAAAACCGTGTGCCCTAATGTTTCTTGTACTCTGTTTGCAAGGGAAGTTATGCTTCTTGTGCATGAATCTTAGCAATCACAGGCCTTGCCAGCTCTGGGGTAGTTTAGGGGACCTGTACTTGCAAAGAAAGAAGAGGAAGGAGTGTTGCAGGCTCCGAGAATGCTCTCTTGCCTGAGTACAGAGGGGACTGTTTGCCGGGAGGGCTGCACAGACAGGGCCTGTTTGCTGCCCACAGCTCATCGAAGACCTGAGGAAGGAACTGGAGCACCTGCAGCTGTACAAGCTGGAATGTGAACGTCCTGGACGGGGGAGAAGCTCTTCCTCCAGCCTGAGTGAATTCAATGCCAAAACCAGAGAGGTGGAAATGGAGCATGAAATAAAACGGCTGAAGCAGGTGAGCAGAAAAGGGGCTCTCAATCCACATCAAATGTACAGGAATACCTTGAAAAATGCAAGCTCAAGCACTCTGTCTTCAGATTTTGTCACCCCGTTCTCACACAAGCACAAGACTCTCATTGCATCTGTGCAGGACTTTGCACTGGTGATACAAATTATGGCCCAAGAAAAGTCAGGCAAGGGAGGCTTTGTCACTGGAGGTAAAAGAGTTGTTGTCAGCTGCACCCTTGCTGTATGTCATCCAACCTACCTGTGATGTTAAAATATTTTTTTAAATGAAACCTTGTAGGAAGAACTTGAAAAACAATGTCTTTTCATCCTTGAATAGGAGAATCAGAAACTTCGTGACCAAAATGATGATCTTAATGGACAGATTCTAAGCCTCAGTCTTTATGAAGCTAAAAACCTCTTTGCAACGCAAACAAAAGCCCAGTCACTGGCTGCTGAAATCGATTCTGCATCAAGAGATGAGGTAATGTGCTTTACTAATCAAGTACTACATCCAAGAACATGCCATTTTCAATGTAATTAACTGTCAAGGTTGAACTATGTGAAGTTGACAAATGAACAACAGAAAATTCTGCTTTGCTAGTAGCTCAGGGGTGTTAGATTGCCTTAAATCTAACACTGTTTTGGTATCCTTATATTATAACTCACATGTTTCTTTCAAAATATTGGAATTATTAGAATCTCAGTGAATTGTTTTACAGTTCTAACATCTTGTATTTTGCAGAGTAATGTGAGAGTATCACATTAATTTCATACAAAAGTGGCTATTGGTCGTTACTTTAATTTTTACTTTCCAGTCTAGATTTAGTTCTAAGTTAGTTCAGTAACAAGCTCTCACTTAGATCTGTATTTGAGCTATATATTCCCTGTAGCAGAGCTGAATTCTTCAAGAAGGTAACTTGTGCATAAACAATAACTTGGTAAAGCTTTGAAAGATATTCTGGGAGATCCATTTGTATGTGGGCTGAGTCCAGCTGCTGTAGCTTCCTCTGAGCTCCAGGACAGATTGTGAGATCAGCCCAATGGATACATGAGAGCTCCCAGGGAAGAAGACAGGTTAGGTCTCCTTCAGTGGTGAAGGAGATCAAAGGAATTGTTTGTCCTTGATGCTCTATCTCTTCCAGACAGAACTTCCCATTTCTTCATCAAGAAAAGTTGTGAGACAGAAAAGTCCTTTTTACCCAGTCTGTACTGGACTGACCTGTCAGTCTTAGCTCCTGGGCAGGCCCTTGAAGTGAAGGCCCTTGAATGATATACTCGAGAACTTAATTGTTTGCTGAACCAGAGCACTGTGAAGAAAGGCTGTTCACTTGTTTGTCTCTAATCAATTAAAAATAAACTGGCTTTTGCTATTGTCAAGAAAAATCTGACCTTGTCTTAATCTTGTGGCTTTGGCTCATGTGAGGAATATGCAGCACTCCCCCTTTAAAGGAGGAAAGTGCCTGAAAGCTGGTGCCCAGGCTCAGCAAAACCTCACAGACCTGCACAAACTGTTCCCATTGTGCCATTTTTCCTGTATGATCAGAACAAAGGTAAGAATCTGCAGATTCAGGGTGGGACTTCTGTGAAGTCTTAGGAAAATGGATGGGCAAATAACATGAGCTTTAGGAGGATCTGGGGCTCTGGCACGCCTTGGCAGCTTTGTCAGTTTGGCATTAAACATTCAGAGATAAAAAGCAAAGTAGTCTTCATCTTTGAGAGGTTGAGCGGCCTTTTACAGCCCAAAAATCTGGTGAAACACATTTGTTTAATATAGAACATTGAATAGCAAGTGGGTTGTTCTTGTGGAGTATGCAATGGTTGTTTGAGGCTGGGGTTTTTTTTTTTGAGAGACTATGCACATGATCCAAACAAAGCACATGTTTTTCCTGGTGCAAAACACTGTAGTACTTGTTCTGGTCAGCAGCCTTTCATGCAAACACCATTAGATTTCAGTAGTTATGAAAAAATTGTGAAATAATGAAGCTCTTGCTCTGAGATGAAGCAGTTGATCCATGGTATAGATGCAGGATGGATTGGCATATTAGATGGAGAGCTTGTTTCAAGTGACCTGCCAGAAGATCCCTGGAGATGACTATTCACCACCTTTTTTGATAGCAAAGACCTAACATACAGAATTGTTCCTAATACAGATACAGGGAGGAGCTTGAGTTAGAAAACCTGTCACAAAAGGAATTGGTGATCCTGAGCAAGCACTGGTCTCAGTTCCAGGCTGTTACATAAACTACTGAGAATATTTCAGGAGTAACTTGGAAATGTTGTGTTTCAGCTGATGGAAGCCCTCAAAGAACAGGAAGAGATAAATTACAGATTGCGACAGTATATGGACAAGATAATATTGGCAATCCTGGACCACAATCCATCTATCTTGGAAATAAAGAATTGAAGAGAATATGAGAAGGAAAAGCAGCAACTGCCTGATACTTCTGCACATGCCACTGGATCTAAGCAGCACTCTGATACTGTAAATGAATCTATAAATACATATACACACTAGGTGTGAGTGCGGGTGCACGGGTGTGTTTATATGATGTTTGGTACACTGTTATTTGTCATTGAATTGGCTTGGTTAGACTTTTTCCGTGCACTTTCAATACCTGTGATGAGATGGACACTGTATATTAATGTAATAACAACAGAACTGGATCATGCTGTTTTAGATACTGGACAAAATGACTCTACCTCTAGTTGTAAAGGTAAAAAAAGACAATGGAAACATATGGATGTGGCCCTATTATTAGGAGCAAGAATTTTTTTCTTTGTTCTTCCAGGAATTTGGGTACTACAAACCAGTTGACATACCCAGGTTCAGATCCTGACTGGTGCTGACTGTGTAATTCCCTATTTGATTGAGTTTTTGTACTTAAACCACACATCAGATTAAACAAAACCAAAAAAATCCTAAAACAAAAACAAACCTTGAGAAAAGAGACAAAGTAGATAAGAAGAAAAGGAAGATATTGCAGAATTTTTTGCTATTTATGAAAAATCACCATCCACTTGTTTGCCACTGTCAGCACGAAGTGTTTTTGATGTAAGATCACTTTGAAGCCTGCTTTGGGATGCTCTGAACCTGCTCTCTAGTGTGTGTGCATGTGTGTTCTTTATGCCAGGGTCCCTGTAGCATTGAGGCAAAGAGCTTTTCAAATCTGTTCCCTTATTTTCAGGGGTATATCATGGGCCACTAAGATGAATTTTGGGATTCTGCCCCTTCCTCTCACCCTAATTTTAAAGATTTCACTGAAGGAACACATTCCAGTTCTTACCAAAAGACAAAAAGAAACAGAATAACAACAACAAATTTGCATTACCTATCTTACTTCAGGGGGACGAGGAGGACCAGCCCTCAACATGACGTGCTGAGTTGCTCTCCCACCCCAGACAGCTGCACTCCTTTGAGAATGGCATTTTTTTTTGGGCAGGCTGTGCAGAGGAACGTCTGGTTCCTGGCACAACAGAGGAGGAGAGTCTGATCCAGAGTGGCTTTTACCTATAGGGCAGGAAAAAGAAAAAGTGCTTCATTTTGCAGGAGTTGCCAGTCCAGACTGAGCACACACGTGCATATCTAAAGCTCTGAGTAGGGAACACATCCAAATTTAGATGAGCAGTTCTGCAGGTGCTTAACTTTTAAGTGTGTGCTGCATCTGCTCATGGGCATCAGTGGGAGAGAACATTAAGCTTTAAAGTTGAGCATATGCTTACATGCTGCCTTAAATAGGGATGAATTCAACATGTGCCTGTGTTCTCCAGAGCTGGATCTATACTGTAGGGCTAGGATGTTTTTAATTAATAATGTAGCTTATATAAGGAGCTTATGGAATTGTTTGGGTAGTTGAATGCTAAAAACAAATTTTATTCCATGCACTTTTTTTAAAAGTAAAAGTTTCACACTTTTGATTCGCACCAACTGGCACAGAAAAAGGCCAGTGTATCTGGCTTTCCCCCCCAGTGGATAGAGACGTTTCCTCTACTGCATACACTCCCCAGAAGAATGTTACAGTAGCAATGACTGTGCTTTTCTGTGTATTTCTTGCTGTTGGCAGTGTCTTACCCCTAGTATTCTCTTGATGTATCTTGGTGTGTATATGTGATTCATTTTTCCCGAATTTGAATACATAAAACTGTATTCAGTTATGGATGTAAATATTTTTTTTTCTGCAATCTCTGCGCTCTTACCTTCAGTGATGTGTTACTGGAGTGATGGGAAGCAGGGGATGTACTGAAATCAGGCTTTCTTGAAGGCAAGAAAATAAGAACAGTTTGGTTCTATGTAACTGCATAGGCAGGTGTAAAGTATGTGGAAAGAGAGAGGAACCAGAGGACGGAGTGAGGGACACAATACCCCAGTGCACAAAGGTCTGCAGTGCTCTGGGAGAAATGGGACAGTCTGGTTCAAACAGTGATGTCCCAGGGCTGGGTTCCTGAGGCTCTGGGGTAATCTGGAGGAAAGGACTGAAAGACCCTTCCTTTGCCACCTGGAAATGATGTAAGATGCAGCAGCTTCTGTTTGTGTAGAAGTAGGTGGAACCCCATGGGAATCCCACACATTCCCACCTGCTGCTTCTTCTGGATGCGCCACCCAGCAGGGGGGAGAGGAACAGTTAAGCCAGCTCGGTGCTTCCTGCCTGCAGGACTCCTCACTTGCACTTTAGTGATGGCATTTCCCTCTGCCTGGTGCCGTCTGTGGGTAGTGCCAGGGACTTTACTCTTTTAGTAGGCCACAGAGAGCTCTTCCACACGATCAGAAGGCTGTTGCAAACCTGCTGTGACCCAGCAGCCCTGCTTCTGGAGCTGACAGTGTTTGGGAAGTTGCACTGCCGTCCTGCTCTCATGCAGTGGATTTCAGTAAGATTAAAGCTGTTACAGCTTAGGCTGGTGACTGAATGTTTTCCCCGAATTATTTTAAAGTAAACTGGACTCAGCTTCAAATTTTTAATGATCTAAAACCCATTTGCATTAGGGTAGAACATCAGCAAATGCTGGGGACTGTTTTACTGAAAGCAAAGCCCACAGACTTGAACAGAAGACATGACTGTAGAGATAGCCAAGTTTTTGTGCAGATAATTATATGTAGGAGGTGAATAGTCACTAATAGTGACAAACAGTCACCGAATCTGGCTGATATCCTGAAGGGGATATTCTAGCAGTGGAAAATTCTTATAACTTGCAGGACTTCTTGTTTGGCTCTGTACCCAGCTGTGTAAGTATTTAGAAGCTCTTCCTTGCTCCAGTGTTTGCATTTGAAGAGATGTTTTACCACCATGTTGGTGGTGTTTGTAGCTGTGTTTTATTGTGTAAAGGAGGTATCCTCCTGCTCCTGTGGGGCCCTTGGTGTGGTACTGCCATCTGTTACTGTGGAAATCATATCCATATACTTACTGTGTTTGACAAATAATGTGAGTTGGAGGTGGGAGAGGCATTTCACTGGCAGATATATTTTCCTCTAAGGTATCCACCTCTAAAAATACTAATTAGCAATTGCATTCTTAGACTGAGTAACTAATCTGAGTAACAGATATTAGACCGACTCGTCTTGCAACTCAAGCCCTGGGGAACCCTTTTATCCCAGAAAAGAAATCATCATGTTTTATAACATGCAGGTAATTCGGTAATAAAGGGTCACTTGATGGCTCACTGGGACAGGGAGAAGAGTGATCTGATATCAGTGTTGCAGAGAGTGTGTATTTTGATCAAGTGTCAGACAGACACTGGCAGAACAGACAGCAGATGTTGCAAATAGGGAAATACTAATTTTGCTGTCTGTTCTCTGATAAATTTCTTACTGCTTTGCTGTGGACAGCCTTTGTGTTCTTGGGCTGGCCAGGATAAGTACAGCCTGCCTCTATCAGTGTTACTGTTGGTGGAACAAGAGCCTCCCTTCCCTGGGTAAATCAATTCAAAGACAGAAATGTGGCATCATCTCCTTCTAGCAATACAAATGCAGTAAACACTCCTGTGTCTAACCCGTGGTTCTGTTTAACCCGTGGTTCTATTTACCCACAACCCCAGGTACTGTGTCTTGATCTCTTCCTTGGTTCATTTGGCCTTAGAGTCTGAAAAGCTGAATGATACTCTGGTCAAACCTGTTGCAAACCATTACAGGAATTTCTGTACAGTGAAAAAAAAAAAAAGACTGGTTTTTGGCTAGAAGCTGCACTTGGTCCGACTAGTCCCACACAAGGTACTGCAGAAAAATTATCTCTTCCAAAAGTTGCACTTAAAGAGTACCTGCAATGTAGTTTCTCAACAGAGAGAGTATTGGTATTTTTGGTATTGGCTGCTTCACTCCAGACTTCAGTGTTCAGCTGCTGCCTAATTCTGATTTTAGAATGAAGCTGATTCAAAACTGCTTTGACATCAAAAGAAGAATTTTCAGCTTTTTGAATAGCTTCTATTTAAGAGTGAAGCTGTTTGAGAATTAGTCTTAAGTGTAACACTGAACTGTAACCATCCCATCTATTTTTAAGGAATTTTTAATAGGCAAATATGTAGCAAGTTAAAAAAAAAAACCAACCAAAAAAAAACCAAACTAGCATCCAATGTACTTTTGTTGCCAACTTTCCTTTCATGGTCTTTGGGAAAAATTCCGGTATTTCTCAGCCAGCTCTGTAGGGACTTGAACACACCATTATTAATTCTCAAAGATGTGTATCAACAAATATTTTGCTGTCTGAGTGCAGCAATGCTCCATTTACTTCGGTAGAACTGCATTGCTCTCCAGAGAGGATCTAGACCAACAGTATTTAGGCTCCCTAATCTGGTTTGTAAATGAGGGCTTGGAAGCTGATATGTAAACACACACTGTGGGCTGCTGCATGAGGCACTGCTCAGTGGTCTATGCATCATAGTGCCCGTGACATGTGATGAGTCTAAGAACTAGAATCTACAAATAAAATAATGCTTTTTTTACATTCTTTAATGACTGTGAATATACAGTGGTTTTCTCTTAAAACAAATACTGTATGGTGTGGTCTGAGGGATTTTTTTTTTTTTTCCAAGGAAGGAAGGAAGTAGCAGCTGATCAAACACTTGCCAAATCAGTGGCTTGGCTTATACTGATTTAAGTGAAAACTTGTCTCAGACTTTAACTGAGCAGTTTCTGGTGTAAGTAGCAATGCTCGTATTCTTGTCAAGTCATTTGTTACTCAAGAAACACTGTCAAGAAATTGTGACAGGTGATGTAACACAGCTGGTTGGTTTTAAAGGACATAGTTCCACGGTTCTGGCATTTTGTTCCTTTGCATCTCAGTATTTTTGAATTCAAAATATTGATCCTAGGAGCAGTTTGTTGTTAAATCATGCATGGGATTCTAGTTAATGAAACTCTGCATGTAGCTTTAGAGTTCGATGAAGATTGCAGGTGG
This sequence comes from Regulus satrapa, assembly GCA_013396955.1. Lineage (NCBI taxonomy): Eukaryota > Metazoa > Chordata > Aves > Passeriformes > Regulidae > Regulus > Regulus satrapa. The sequence continues at coordinate 29,052 of VWZN01007003.1, forward strand.
TGTTGGGTCTGGATCCTGTCATTCTGCATAATGCACTGGGACTTGCTCCGATGTGCAAGAGAGTTATTTCCTTCTGGGACTCTTCCTCAGTGTTCTGTTGACATTTACTCTTGGTCTTGTCCCCAGCAACCCTCAGGTGTCTGTGTGCCTTGGGGCAGCACTTTGAGCAGATGGTAGGGACAAATTCAATATTCTTGGCTTCAGTGTGACTTTAGCTACCAAGGCAAGAATTTCAGTTCTGTCTTTGCACCAGGCCAGTCCTGTCCTTGCCTTTTTTGTAGTTGTGAAAACTGGCTGTGTCCCATGTACATAACAAAACGTTGTAGCTGATTCTCATGGTACGCTAGCAGGTGGGGTGAGTAAACCCAAAGGTGCTCCAGGTGAGGGATCCCTGGGACATGCCTCAGTTCTGTCCAGGTGTGCCACTGCATGCTCTGCTGATACTCTGGGAGCTCAGGCCTGCAGCTCGGCATGGCCAGCACATCGCAGAGCTCACAGCAGCAGCCCATGAGGATCTGCAGGCAAAATCTGCAGGCACACACTACCATCCTTTGCCACGGTGTGGAGCCAGCTGACAGGGCTCCTGGTGTTCTTTGCACCCTGCGTTTCAGCTCGCTGCCTTCGCTCCGGGCTCTCGTTCAACTGCGAGAGTCGCGCCAGGTCAAACACACAGCTAGAGAGAATAGTTTTTACTTAAACGTTAAACCTAATGGAAACATTACCAAACATGGGCTTCTGCAGTGTAATTTGGACACCTAGCCCTGGGACGGAGGTGCTGTGAGTGGAGCAGCTGTGACATCTGAGCTGTGAGCTTTGCCGTTCCTGTTCTGGGCACAGTGACACCCTGGCAGCCCCTCAGAGCCGTGGTGCCCCAGTGAGGGGTGGCAGGGACTGTCTGGAGGACACATCTGTGCAGGTGGTAAGGGGGGCTGCAGATGCTCCTCCCACTGATGATCTTACACTCCCCAGCATCAGCCCTGTTTTATTTACTACCTTCTCCATGGTTAAATTATTCTGGCTATGGAGAAAGGACATCAGAAGGAGAACCAAGAATTTAGTATCCTGTGAACACTTCAGTACACTACAGGGCGGTAAATGTTGCACTGATACATATTTAAATACTGAGACATTTTGAGAATTACTGTAAAATCAGTCGTGAGAGCCATTTGTTTTTCTCTGTTGCACAGACTAGTCACTTTTTTGCATGGTTACATATTTTAGTACTTGTGCCTTTTACTTCTCTGTTGTGAGTATACATTTTATTTTCACATTTTATCATCTGGTTTTGGACACTTTTTATATACACTTTAATCATCTGGTTTCTTGTAATGTACATGTGTATATATAAAATAGATCAGATTTGTATTCATGTGCCTCTGAGATGTAAAAAATACTCATTTTGTACAGGTTTTTTTAGAAGCACTAGGTCATGGTCTAAATTATGTAGTAAATGAAATGTAACATAATTAGCAGTTCTTTGTCTTCCTTTAGGAATGTTGTGTCAGATGGTTGGTCTCGTAAGGCAATGCCACACACACTCTGCAGATTTATTGTTTTAGTATCGTTATGAGACCAATTCTATCCACTTGTTGGCTTCAGTTAATTCAAAATAATAAAACACTTAATTAAATGTTACAGTCCTGACTTGGTGATTATAGTTTTTATTTCTATTAAAGCCAATTTGCTTCCTTTTATACTTGAAATGGGCACCAGGCCAAAACCTCATTTGAACACATTGCCCATTTCAGGTTAACTTCCATTCTGGGATTATTTTTGTGGGATCAAGCAAGTGATTTACTTTGCCCATTGAAATGGTAATAGAAATAGCATTACCAATTCATAGACTCTCCATCTTAGGGTGCTTAAAATGCTTTAGGTACTCCTTCTCTTCCCTCCCTGGCTTCTGTGGCAGTGTTTCCTAAGGACAGACCCCAGATCTGCATGACTGGAGATCATCTTCTTGCAGATATGAGAGATTTGGTGTCTTGCTCTTTGCCTTTTGGCAAATGCTGAATAAACTCCTTCCCTTGGGGTTAGTAGCACAGCACTCTCCCGCAGCATTTGGGAAGCTGTGTAGGTGCATTGAGAGCCTGGACATCTGTAACTCAGGCAACCAGGGACCTGGTCCTAGAATTGTCCTTCCTCCCTTCAGCCTCTTCTCGAGCTGGCATTTTCATTTCTGGAGTGTTGACCCTGTGCATCTGATGGGATCCTCAATTTGTTCCCTCTCTTACCTTGTTTTTTATCAATACCCCATTCACCAGCTCCCAGATACAGTGAGATAATAAACTGTGGTAAGTTTCCAGGAAAAAAAATCACTAATATCCCCTAAATCTTCCAAAAAACAAAGCTTTTATCTATAAAAGATTATGTTCCACTCTCACAGAGCAGAAATTTTTTGACTGAATTTGACACCCATTTCACACAATATAAAGCTGCCTTAGAAGAAAGGAGGTTTTTTTGGTTTGTTTGTTTGTTTTTTTTTTTTTTTTTTTTTTTTCAAAGGCTGCTTGGTATGAAAATGAGCAAAGTTCACTTGCTCCATTGTTCCTGAAAAAAAAACCAGCCAGAAAAAGTTGCATATGACTATTTTTAATCTCCTTCTGTAATTTATAACATCAGTGAAGTGATGTCAGTACTGTTGCAATGTGCCATTACACTATTTTCTCTGTATTTTCTTCAGATACTTTCCGGGGACAATAAAGCTGTCCTTACTAATGTGGATCCTTCAGGTAGCTGTAATGTACAATCAGATATGTAAATAAATTATTTGCTTTCCCTGCATGACTAAAACGTTGTCTGTGGTGGGTGACTGATTCAATGTCCCTCCTTACCCTCTCCCTAGTTCATCTCTATGTCTGTGCTTCATTTAAAGGCTTGCCCAGTTCTTTTCTCACCTGCCCAAACACCAGCTTTGTTAACTTTGCATAAGTGACACAGGTGGCACCAGGGAAGGAGTTTGCTCAGTATATGCCTTACCTGACATCTACAGTTGTGTTAAATTCACAGGACCGACCCATTAATCTCTCCACCCACAGCACTGTCCTTCTCAATAGATGGGAACTCCAGCTGGGAGTTGTTTGCTGCTTTTTGGCTCCAGCTTTTTAATGTGACATATAAATATAATTATTTACTGACCCATGTAGCTAATGAGCATGTGCTGTGGCTCCTTCCTTGAGGAGCAACGGGCTGTATCCTGGGGGCTCTGGTACTGGGGCAGTCCGATCTGGCATGGCCAGCAGTGACCACCCCAGGCCATGTGCTGAGGGAAGTCCCACACTTCAACCGAAGGCAGCAGCTTCCCCGGGAGAGTCCTGAGGGAAAACTCTGCCAAGGGTGGCCCCTGGCAGAGGCCGAAGCTCCTGGGTGGACCTGGAGGGGCCATCCTGAGAGCAGTACCACCCGTGAGGGACCAGGACAGTGCTGGGACACCTCTGGCCACGCCTGGGAGTGGGGATCTGTCACAGGTGCCAGGTGTGCAGAGCAGGGGAGAGCCTTGTGTGCGCTCAGCACGGCCCCGTGGCTGGCAGAGCAGGCTGTGCGTGAGGCGCCATGATGGAGAACGCACCCAGGGCCTGCTCAACCAACACTCTGAGGTAATTTTTTCTTTTAATCCCCAGTTTGAGTCACCAGACCTGCTGGCCTGTTCTCTGGTCTTTATCTTAACAGTTGGACTGAAAAGAATTACAAGTGAGGAGCAGCTTAGGTTCCAGGCTGCTTTCTGCAAGATCTGTGTGGCGTGAGGGGGAGTGCGCCACGGGCAGGTCCCCTTGGGGGTCCTGAGTTGGTGTCTGTGGGCACATTTCCCCACAGAGGGGTCCAATGCTCCAAGAAAATGCTGCTGACAGAGGGCAAACACTGTCAGCCCAGAGAAATGCTGGATGCTCCTTACTTGGGAAAAATTGAGCCTTTTTGTTATGAGTTGGGGATGCTCCAGGGTGAAGTGTCCCCTGCCATGTCCTACCTGCCCAGCAGCATCTCAGATAAAGCCATCACAGTTGGCCTGGGAATGTCAGCAAAGTGCAGCCTGACATAGCCACAGGGTGCAGGTGGTTCAGGGATGTGTTTTCACAGGAGTTTGAAGTTTGACTCTGAAAAGCTGCTGCTCCCACCCCCAGCCTGCACCTCCAGCGTCACTTCGTGTCCCTGGGCTAACAAAATGTGGCCATTTTGCACCTGTGTGAAAGATAGCGAAGGGTGTAAAGCCAGGGAACCAAGCCTGTGGCATATTATTTAAAATACAAAGCACAGTTTAAGGTGGTAAGATCTCTGCCTCCAGCTGGGCTTGGAGCAGGCAGAGGAGGAAAGGGAATATTGAAAAAGACTTCACTAATCAGTTCAAGCCTTTCACAGCAAATTTTTTCCTTTCAAAAACACTTTGATGGTCAAGTGATCCTACTATACCAAACAGCTTTTATTTGACTGACTATTAAGAGACTACTATTTGAGTAGTCTCTAAACCTGGTTTATGTCTTTTAAAGTATTATCTTATGAGGCTGTGACTTAGCTTTTCTCACAGTGGCTACAGATATTTGGGGGATCGGAGCAAAGATACTGTATGAATAATCCACGGAGTAACATACCTGTGTATTATCTTCTCAGGCTTCCCTGTTCCCAGATTCCTCCCAGCAATGAGATGTTGGATATTCAGATTTATAACAGCAGGCTCAAAGAAAACTCCCTACTGTGTATGCTAAACCACTTCACCAGAGAGACAGGGAACAGTTTTGTTCCCAAATTTCAGTAGCTTAGTCTAATGTGCTGTACTACTGACCTACTTGCAGAGCAGTTACTCACTGGTACATGAGAAAAGACACAGTGGGAAAGCAAATCACATGTTAGTCTGGGGGCAAGAATCATCAATGCCACGTATCACAAAGTCTGTAATAGTTTTTAGCAAATTACGCTGTTCTTACTGGGCTGGGGAGCCGTAAGACACTTCAATCATTTTGCAATCGGGAATTAAAGCTTGGGCGTCCTGGGTGTTGTTGCCTTGCCCTGATCAGTTGGGGGGGAAAGTGGATTTGGAGGCAGACAGAGGCTAAAAGGGCTAGTAGCAGAGTAGGAAATAGATTGCAGGAGTTCTGACTCCTGAGAACTTGAGGAGTGACAAGGAGAACAAAGAGGAAATATGGGAGCACCAAGGGAGTACATCAGCCAGCTCCTGTGGTCTGGCAGCAAGCTCTGATCAGCTCAGGTTGTCTTGGCTGACACGTTTTCTTCAGCAGAGGAGTCTCAAAGCCCTGACTTTGATGTCTTTCTCCCTCTGTTCACTGTTCGTGATGGCCCATGTTTCAACGCCGTCCTGAATCTCTGTTGGCAGACTGGGATCTGGGATGTGTCACTCCACTCTAAATGTCTTTTGACACATACAATGCAACAGGGACTCTCCTAGCTTGCATAACTCAGGGTGAAATTCATCCTTGGAGCCAACAGCTTTTTGGATGCAAACAAAGGCTAGAACATATGACCAGTAAATTGAAGACTGTCCCAGATGTATAACCATAACTATTTGGGTTAATTGTGATTTTTAAACGAATTTGAAATGATCAAATGTCAGCATGTCCCATGGCACGTACTCTGATGCTTAAAGCTGAATTTCCATCATATTGAGATCTTTGTGCCTCAGCAGACAAGTGATGCAGTTCGTATTTGTAACAGGGGTTATGACTCAAGTACAGACTGCTGCTGAAAAGACACAGAGGAGCTGGGCTGTGGCACCAACAGAGGCCATGGAACTCAGCTGCTGAGAGGTGGTGCTTGCTCTCTCCCTGTTGCACTGGAGAAAATTGCTGGTTATGTTTTGTGCAGCACTGTCTCTCTTGGCCAATCCTATGGCTTTTCTGAACGTGCTCAGACTTTTATTTAAATCCTGAGCAGTCACCGGGCAGAGGTGCTCTCAGCCCTTCAGGAATCCTCTGGTCAGCCTTGTCAGTTTGACAGAGAAATAACCCCTGACCAAGGCTGTCCTTCAGCTCTGGCTCTGCACAGCAATGAATGGGGGGATGCCTTGAAGCAGCAGCAGCAGAGGGATTTGCTTTCATTCTTGGAAATACTGTGTAAATCTGGATTAAAAGTGCAGGCCTAAAGCCCTCTCTCAGTGGCCCCATTCCAGGGAGCAGCAGGGCCAGGCCATGGGCACAGCAGAGCTTCCCTGTAAGAGAAAACAGCCGAGCTCTGCCCATCACTCTGCCAGAGCTGGGGAGGGAGGAGGAGCCTTGCCAGGGCTGTCCTGAGCACAGGGATGTGGTTCAACACTCTCCGCCTGAAATGCAAAGTCCAGGGCCGGAGGGTGCAGGACGTGGCTGAAAAACATCTGCGAGTTCTGCAATGCCAGCAGTTCCTGCCATCCTGCAGTTTTCAGGCTCTGAATATCGCTGGGATGCCGACTTCCCAAATGACTGTAGCCTCAGAAAGTAAACCTTACTCTTTTGGATAGATTCGGTGCAGTATTATATGAAGACCTAAAAGTGGGACCCTCGGGAAAGGAACTGTGCTTTCTCTCTGGAATGAGCTGATCAGGCCTCACGTGGCTGGTTTATTTGAGCAAGGAGCACGTTGTGAACGCAGGATGCATCCCTGTAATACAGGTTGTGTAACTCAGATCTGATTCAGCAGAGAGTAGGGCCTGGTTACAAATTTATAGCATAAAGTAAAAGTGGTGATTCCACTATGTCAGATTGGTTCTAACTGTGCCTGGATTTTTTTGCTTTTTGTTTGGTTTGGCTTGTAGTTTTCAGGAGTATGTAAAAAAACCAAACCACAAAAAACCAAAAAAAAAAAAACAAAAAAACAACCAAACAAAAAACCCAAACAAACTAACAAAAAAACCCAAAAAGAAAAACCAAAAAAACCCCAGATTACTTTCTGCTGCCCAACATTGGTTTAAAACTAGAAACCAGGATGAAAAGTTTCAATGCAAAGCTAAATAATAGTTCAAAACCACAACTTTCAGAATCTTCTGTCCTGCCCTACAGCTAATGGTGATAAAAATGAGGGCTGATTCATTTCTTGGGTTTTAACCAAGTGTTAGCCATAAGACTAAATATTTGGTAGCTGGAAACCCAAAGGAGGAAATATTAATAATGCAGTATTGTATTTATGATTTATGCTATTATAATTTGACTATGTAAACAGAACATAATGGGTTTGAAGTAAAACGTGAAAATTCAGTTTGAATATCAGGAAACATAGGCAGCCTGATACTGTCCCAAGGGAAGGGGTGGGAACGCCGCTGTTCGGCTCTCAGGGAGACGGGAGGCAGC
>VWZN01007003.1:36364-47006 GCA_013396955.1 Regulus satrapa
GGCCCGGCCCGGCCCGCCCGCGCCGCTCGCTGCCTTCCACTGGCGGCGCGCGGGTGCAGCCAGCCCGTCGGGCGCGGTGGCCAAGTGGTAAGGCGTCGGTCTCGTAAACCGAAGATCGCGGGTTCGAACCCCGTCCGTGCCTGCCGAGGCAGCGCGGTGCGCTGGCAGCCCCGCCGCGGGGAGGCCGCGGACGCCGCCTCGATTGCGGCTCCTTTTTGCTGTCACTGTAGGCGATCCCGCCCCGGAGCGCCGCGAGGAAGCCGCGGGTCACGGGGAAAGTTCCACCGTGCGGCCGGCCGGGTGTCCCCGACCTCCGCGTGTCTGTGCCGCAGGTCGAATTGAGAGCCCGCGGGTGGTGTCGTGCAGCCCCTGGGGGAACATCCCCCAGCACCCCGGANCGGGAGATGTCCCTGCGGGCCGGGGCCGCTCCTGCCCGGGGATCCGCCCGGCCCCAAACCGGGAGCTGCCGCCGGAGCGCTGCCAGCGACCGCTGTGAGCTTGGCAGGACTTTCCTCGTTTCGAACAGCGCCTGATTGTTTCCCCAGGCAGCCCTATGATTTCGCAGTTCCTGCCGCGAGAAACACCGGGACGAAGGAGAGCAAAGCTTCGCCGGGGATTCCGCGGCGTCCGGACACGGCGGCAGCGGCGGCAGCGAGCGGCGCTTTCCGAGGAGCGCCGCCGCAGNCCTTCCACTGGCGGCGCGCGGGTGCAGCCAGCCCGTCGGGCGCGGTGGCCAAGTGGTCAGGCGTCGGTCTCGTAAACCGAAGATCGCGGGTTCGAACCCCGTCCGTGCCTGCCGAGGCAGCGCGGTGCGCTGGCAGCCCCGCCGCGGGGAGGCCGCGGACGCCGCCTCGATTGCGGCTCCTTTTTGCTGTCACTGTAGGCGATCCCGCCCCGGAGCGCCGCGAGGAAGCCGCGGGTCACGGGGAAAGTTCCACCGTGCGGCCGGCCGGGTGTCCCCGACCTCCGCGTGTCTGTGCCGCAGGTCGAGTTGAGAGCCCGCGGGTGGTGTCGTGCAGCCCCTGGGGGAACATCCCCCAGCACCCCGGATCAAGAAACCCCCTTGCAGAGGACGCTTCTCGGCGTTTTGCCTCAGGACCCGTGTCCTGAACTGGGTGAATCACAGCTAAAACAAAGCAGATGTTTGCGCTGTGATGCTGCAGGGGAAGTGTTGGAAGTGCTCGGGTGTGGGGAATCCTCTTGCTATGCTTTCTCTGCGTTTGATGTACTTCTCACAGATAGACGGGCCAAATACTGGAATAAGAAGTGCTTAGTGCAGTTAAAATCATACCATTGGCAAGGTTGGACAAGCCCTGTAAGCTCCTAGAGTCCAACCCATTAACCCAGTGCTGCCATGTTCACCGCTAAACCGTGTCCTCAACGGCCACATCGTCATCTTGTAACCTTTACAGAGATGGTGATTCCACCATCCACTCAGGACAGCCCGTTCCCATGTCCGACCAGCCTTTCTGTGAGATTGTACCATTTGCTGTAATACCAGAATTTACCCTGATTGCTTGGTTTTCGATCCAGCAGTCTGTGCAATGCATGGCACACATGCGAAGGCATTTCTGCTGCCTCTGTGTAACATTGCTTTGCTTATTGCTGCTTTCAGACAGCTTAAAGTATGTAAAAATAGAGTCATTTTATTGCAAAATCAGCAATCGCCAGATATCTGGGCAGAGTACAGGAGCCTCTTCCAAATAGCTTGCTGCTTCCTTTGATGCTTAAGAAAAAGCTGGTTTTGCTGTTTTTTGTGCTACACTTGGTCTGGACCTCACTGGGCAGGAGAGTGTTTGCCTTTCTCATCAGGGGCTGGCAGTGCCTGTGCATGAGGTGTTTGGGGAGTACAACATGGTTGTGCAGGATGTTGTTAGCGAGCCACAAAACAAGCCGTAGTACGTTTTGATATAAAAACAGGAAATGCAAAACTAGAAATGCAAAAATAGAACTTGCTTAGAAAAATGCAGACACTATTTTATTTGCAAAATAAAGTGCTGTCAAAATCTCATCACCTTTTTTGGAGGCTTTTGAGGATGAAAGTACCAGCTTTGAAACACTTTATTTTGATTTCTTTTCCCCCCTTACATTATTTCGCAGTGGAATGTCAAACCAAAATGTTTCTACTGGTTCAAAAGCCATCTTACAGCTTCTGCAGAGATTTTCAGAATTCTGTGGGTTGGTTTCTGGTTGAAACCAGTTGTGAAACTGAGGCTCTCCCTGAAGCAGGTTTCCCATCCTATAAACTCGAGCAGTCAGGTCCTGCCCAAACGTGTGCCACGAACCCAGGACTGTGAACCAGGTATTTTAATGAACCTCTGGCATCACTGTGGTCATAATGCATCCAGGCAGCTCACGAGTCGCTTCACTTCATTCTCTACAGAGCTAGAATGTTCCCTTCTAGCTGTCTGTGAGGAAGGTCCTCCCCAGGCTCCGTGCTGAATCCCCAGGGAGAGGCCCACGGGAGAGACTTGTCCCCGGATTGCTGTTGTGCATCTTCCCTTGGGGAACAACAACACGGCCGGATCCCTTCCGTCCAGAGCAGGCGTTCCATGCTGCCATCCTGCCCTTGTTGCTGTCTTCAGAACAGAGTTGTGTTGGACAGGTCACGCGTTTACTCACCTCCCAAACTCTCGCCCCCTCTTCTTACTCACTCAGGCAATAAATTTGATTTTGGCTTTAATTAATAGCTAAAGTCCTCAAGTGCCAGCCAATGAACTTTAATTAAGATATTTATGATCTGATCATAGCTGCACTGGAGATGAGTTTGGCTTGGGGTTTTTTGGTGGGTTGAGGAAAGAGTTGTTTATTTTGGACACAAGTTCTGAGTGAAAATATAAAAATTTTTACGTGGCCCTTTTGAGTTGCTTTAAGATCCTTGATTTTTTTTTTTTTTTTCCCAGAAAATACTGAGCTGCCTCCCTCTGAATATAACACCTCTATGAAATGAGGAGCTATTAAATGAGGATTAAAATGAGGCCCCCTTTAATTACCTAATAAAAAGATATTACACACAATTAATGTACTTACGAGATGCGTTACTGCTGAAAATCTTGGCCATATTTAAATACAGAATTCCCTGACCTCTCTGACTTGACAAACCAGTTATTCAGAATCCAGACAATTTTGTAACCGCTTTAAAATAAGTGTAAAAATGAATCTATTTTAACAGTATTTCTTGTAAAATTTCCATTTTAGGAGTATTTCTGAGTTATGTATTTTATGTTTTTGAGAGACTGACAGAAAATTTTTGCTTTTGAAAGGTAAGATGTGAATGGGGACATAAATAATGGGTTTTCTTCGGATTATAATAACATTTTCAGTGCATTGCAACTCTCCTGAGTGTCTGTTGTATCATTCCTTGGGTCAAACTTCAGCAACCAAAAGCCAGTGTGCTGGGAACATGGCAGGAGCTGTGTTTGGGTCAGAAATAGCAGTGAGATCATTAGAAAGCCTTGCTCAGACCTTGCTGTGTGGAGCCAGGCAGGGGGATTTTCCCAAAAGCTGGGCAGACCTGCTTCTCCCATTAATAATGTAGTGTATTGGTTTCCCACCTCTCCTGATTTTTGGGTTATCCTTCCATGGGATGGCTGGCACCTTAAAAAAAAAAAAAAAAAAAAAAAAAAGCTGGAGGGAGAGAGGGGAAAAAAACTCCAGCCACTGAAGCCCTGAAACCTTGACCTTGGAAAGAAAAGGCCTGTGCTGAGTTGTGCAAACAGAGCCTGGTGTGCCAGGGGTGAGCAGGCTGAGCCAGCTGGGCCATGAGCCGGGCACAGCTCCCCTCCCATTGTGGGGGGCTGTGCCAGCAGCCCAGACCCCTCTTTGTGAGGTGAACAACAGGACCGGGGTAGGAGGATGCTCCATGTCCTCCGTCTGAAACTACAACATTTTCTGCAGGTTGGACAACTAAACATACAAAGTGTTTTATAAAGCTGCCATTGCCAATGAGACCACCCCAAACTGGGCAGGAGGCAGCGAGCTAAGATGAGGTAGGAGAACAGTATTTGCAGCATTGTCTGAGTCCCAAATACATGGCAGAGTAAATTAACCCCTGAGTAAATAAACCCCAAACTGTGGAAGTCTTCGCATGGATACAGCAATGTGATTCCCGTTTCTATTATGCTTGGAATTTAATGGACTGCTGAAGTTTGACCAAAAGGCATTTCTTGTGTCAAAATGAAAAATTACAGATCAAAAGGGTGACTTTGCAGACAAACATATCGATCTAAAGCCTGGGTGACACAGACTTCCTGGAAGAGAGCCCAGAAGCATGTCTGTGTTTAAAGTCAAATGGCTGTAGCCTTTTACCACTGATGAATAAAAAATGGTTTTGTCTGCATGCTGAAGGCTCCGGCAGAAACAGAAATTGCTTGATTTGTTCTGCCAGAGGAGCAGGTACGTGTTTGTGAATAGTAATCCATTGAATGCTGCGGAGTTCAGTAATTTTAAAAATGACAGTGAGATAGGAAATAAGAATTATTTCTTTCCCTTGAAAACTCTGTTTATAGCACTGTAAGAAAGGCAGAGTGAGAATCCTTATTCTGTGTTCAAGGGGCAGAGTTACTGGTGTACCCTTCTCCAGAAATGTGAGGGGAGCAGTCGTGAAGTTCCCCTGTGAGGAACCCAGTTGTATTTTTGCTTTCGTACAGGAGTAGCAACTCTTGGACAGGTCCCCAGGTGCCTACTGTCATCTGTAATTAGATATGAATGGACAGGTCGGGGCGTTCCTACCTGAGCAGGATGGATGGAGAGCCCAGCACGGCAGAGCTGCTGCTCCTCTGGGAGCCAGGGGTACCAGTGGGAATGGCAGCTGCAGGATTTCGTGAATGAGCTCCGAGGGCACCCAGGAGAGCAACGGGAGTCCTCACTGCTGTGCTGGTGTAGTGCAGAGCTCAGCTTCTGCAGTGTACTGTTCACTCTGTAGTGTAGCACTCTGCTTCCTGAGAGAACCTGTGAAACTGATTTGAGATTTAAAAAGCGGTGCCGAATGGCAGCTACTGCTTCTGGGGAGTGCAGAAAATGACAGTTGACACTCCAGGCAGCGTGTCTCAAATGACCTGTAATTATGCAGGGAAGGAGGAGCGGGATTGGATGGATGGATGGATGGATGGATGGATGGATGGATGGATGGATGGATGGATGGATGGATGGATGGATGGATGGATGGGAGATTACTAATCCCTTCCTTGCAGTCTAACTTCAGCAGCACAGGGCCTACTGCTCACAGAAGTCCTGCTCTTCTCCCTCACTCCCTCTCAGGTATTTTCTCAGGTTCTTGGCTGTAAACTGTGTGAAAAAAAAATTTTAAGAGCCTAGGCCTGGAAGGTCTGTGAGCAGGGTTCTTCTTACCTGTGTACACTCTTGCCTTTACCACTAAATGTTCACTGCAGTGAGCAAGCTGCTGCAGGGTGAAGGGAAGTAACATGAGTATAGCTTTTATTATGATGATCTTTCTGTAAATTGGAAAAAAATTCTATTTGAGCTGATGAAATGATATGTTTGTAAATGCAGTGCCATGGGAGCAGAGTCAGGTGTTGGATTAATATAGCAATAGGACAAGGGGAAATGGCCTCAAGTTGCACCAGGGAGGGCTTAGATTGGATAGCAGGAAAAATTTCTTCACCAAAAGGATGCCAAGCCTTGAAAAGAGCTGCCCAGGGAAGTGGTTGAGTCACCCTCCCTGAAGGATTTAAAAGATGTGTTGCTTAGGGACATGGCTTAGTGGTGGACTTAACAGTGCTGGGTTAATGTTGAACTCTGAAAGGTCTTTTCCAACCTAAGCAATTCTCTGAATCTCATGGAGGGGAATTGCCTTTGCATTCTGCACAGTGCAGCTGCACAGGCCTGGTGATTACAGTGACAAAGCCAGGCTCAGAGGCCAGCCAGAGATAGCAGGTCAGGGCAAAAGCTTCAGCAATAAACAGGAAAGAGACAAAGGGCACTGGAGGTTCCATTGGAACATAAGGAAGCAGTTTTCCAAGTGAGCAGGACTAATGCTGGAACAGGTGGTGAAGTCTCCATCCTTGGAGAAATTCAAAAGCCATCTGACCACAGCCCTGGGCATCCTTCTTTAGGTGACCCTGCCTGAGCAGGGGATGGGACCAGGTGACCTCCAGAGGTTCAGCCTCATCTATTCTGTGAAACTCCTTTCCCTCTGAAGTTTTACAGTTTGCTGTGCCTGAAGGACATGGGGCCAAACCATCCCCTGCACTAAGAGCAGTGGCTGTCTCACAGGGTGCTCCCTGGGGCTCTGCCCTGCCAGCTCATTTGTGGCAGTGGTGCTTCCAACTAGTGCTGAGTTGGTACAATCACCCAAGTTAAAGAATTTAAATTGTGTATGAATTCAAGGCAAGGCAGCCTAATATAGAATGTAATGTTTACTGTCTTTGAAGAAGCTGTAATAAACATGGACGGGAAGCTTAAGCAAGAGATGGAGCAATCAGCTGGCCTTGCAAGTATTTCAGAGTATTTCAGACCCATTTCAGAGGGTCCTTGAGAGCCTGAATCTTGTCTGTGTTGTTGTTGGGCATTGTGGCCATCAATTGAACTCGAATGGTTACAAGAGTTCGATGGCATTGGGCAGTTTGCACCGTCACAGCCTTATCGGGACTGTGAGGATTATGCATCTGGATCAGTGGAATCCCTGTCACTAATTTCACAGGGATTGTACCCAAGTTTGATCTAAGATTTCATCATAGGAAAAGGAAAGCAGGAGGTGTGTGTGAGGCTCTACTGGTATAGCTGGGTTTAAAGCCTCATTTCATATGGTATAGACATATACCATACTCATACTGTGGCAGCATCTTTAATTTTAGGAAAGCATCTTGTACAGTCCTGTGATCACTGTTCCCTCAACAGTCACTGCTGTGCCTCAGTGCCTGTGCAAAACTGCACAGTGGGAAACGAGCTCCAAGCCTGAGCCTGGTCCCTTTGAGACTTGCTTGGGCTGAATTCCTGACTCCCGTCCTTTCATCACTCTGGGCCCAACTGAAAGAGTACTTGTGAGCTACCAAATATAGAATGTGCACAGCCTATTTCACAACTGGGACTTGCAAATGCTGGAGTGGATTTCATGGACTGAAGCCCCCCAGGGAGGGAGCATTACAGTAAATAATGTTAGTGCATTTGTTTAATCCCTGGGGATTGTGGAACATAGGATTAAAGTGGGCTAAGGGGATTTCCCCATTGACAGCTGCTCCACAGTGCACAAACATACACACAATTTTTTTTATGTAACTTGTTCAGGCCCAAAGAATTTAAACTGCATATGGCACTGACCGTTATTTCCACATCTGGTTACACATATCTGTCTCCCCCAGTAATTGTCTTTAATAGACACAATTGGGGATGAGGTAGTTGTACTAAGGAGAGACAGACCTCTGTGTTCGAACAGGAAACCATTATTTCTGAGCTTAATCATAGCTCATTAGTCCTGTGATTTTCTCCAATGTATGCACACATGCTTTAAATATGAAGGCCAAATTTTTGGTAGGGCATTCCTCTTGTATGGATGATTTGCCAGAGGTTCTTTGGACAGGCAGAGCCTTGGCCAGTGAGCAGAGAACCAGAGCATGTCTGAGCAGTGACTGGAGGCTGCAGCTCACTGGCATTACATGGGTGCTCTGAGGTGAACCACCAGGTTCTAGTAAAGATCACAGAGGACAGACTGCAGTTTTCTGTGCATCCTTAATGAACCTGGCTGCTTGGTGTTCCTGCACAGGTACATGGGGTCAGGCCAGGTCCTTGCACTACATTGTATTTGCACACTTCTGAACTTTTAATTACAAACGTGATATTCCTACTGTTCAGATTAAAAAGGAAAAAAACATAGAGAGAGAGAGAGAGAGAGAGAGAGAGAGCTCTGATCCTTGTGTCTGGCATGGATTCACATTCAGAGATGAACACCAGTGAATTTCATCCTGTGCCATCAGTGGGTTTCGACTATTTCTATCATTATACTGTGTTCAAGTTTAACATCTTTGACAATCCAGTCTCTTTCTCAGCAAAGTCAGATGCTGAAATACCAAGCTGTTGGCTACACGCCATTCTTGCTCACATGCTGCTTAGGGCCACTCGCGAGAGTTAACAAATCAATGGATCAACTGGCAGGGAAAGGTATGCATAAGCACAGGCAAGATTGAGCAAGACAGACTCAGATTAATGCATGTATTCATTCAACTGGACGAAGCAGTGTCCACAGGGTCCGTGTCCCACTCAGCAGCAGGCAGGGCACTCTCCCACCCACAGAAGATCCCTCCTGACTTTGCAGGTTTCACACCTGGCTTCCACTTTGTGAACACCTCTAAAGAAGCTACTCCATCTGGTTTGTGGCTCGTGTGAAAATGTTTTCTTTTTTCCCAAAGAGGGCTATTTTCAGAAGTGACAGAATCTGTTCTTCCATAGTTATTGTTCTGGGCTATGGTCAAATGTTAGTAGTATATAAACCTTTTGTTTTGGCTGCCAAACAACTTGAAACAAACTGGTTATGTTTATTTTTGGAATTGTGTAAGTTGTGATGCTTTACAACTTGATCTGCCTGTGATTACATCTGAACTCTATGCGGAGCTAATCCTCTTCCCAGCTCCCACCCAGGCAGGGGTGTGCTCGTGCATTCCCTGTGCACGGGTTCTGCACACCATGAGGGGCAGCCAGCAGGTATTTGTGAGAGGAGATGAAGTCCCAAGACCTGACCTTCTCAGGTACGGAAGTACCTCCTGCCAAGTGAAGACTTGTCTGAAATATGCCTTATCCTGTTACTACCACAGGGCTGCCAGGGGCGTCAGTGAAAGTGGGGACGGGTTGCCAGCAGCTGAGTGCGTCCCGTGGGATCAGGCTCCCTGCAGAAGAGCTCCTGCTGGGCAAAAAAGGTTGTGTGGAAGTCTTGCTCTGCTCTCATGAAAATTAAGAGGCGCTTCACATCAGTACAAGTGGGGGCCAGGTCAAGACAAGAGACAACATGTTTTGAGGCCGCTGAAAATAGCAAATTAAGCAGTTGGTCAGGACATCAGAGAAGTAATGTGCCATCAGCTCAGTTAGGGAGGAACTCCATTCCCTGGCTCATGCTCTTCCTTCCATATACATAGGTACATTTTTTGCTGTGAATTTGTTGTTCTCAGGATTGTTCTGTGGTGTTTCAAGCAGCTACATGATCAAGAATGAGCAAAAAAAAGTATTTTAAAAAAGAAAAAAATGAGAGTATGAGGTTGGCAGATGTAACTTGCATCCCATAAGAGTAGCAGTCTCTTATTTCCTAAAAGCTGATGAGGCCTTTTCTTGTTCCACCCAAGTGATTTCTACAGCATCCATTCTCCTCACCAGGGAAAAGATTAGTGTCTTTTAGACCTTTTTGGGATATCTTAATTTCTACTGTATTCTCTAGGCATCATCTCTGCAGAACCCTTCCAGATGGTCAATAAATTCTTCATTTCCCTACCCTCTGCCAGAATGTCTTATTTTCAAAAGGCTCATAGAGCTCTGTCCGTCTTCCAACCTTTTTGCCCATGGTCCATGATTCACTTTGCATTTTACCATCAGTTTTAAACAACATGTTCCTTGGCTCTACATATTCATCAGGCTTCCAGCCAAGGAACATGTTCTTCTGTGTAGAGGATGGCTTCACAGTGTTGATCGAGAGCAGTTCTGTGGCAGATCAGTTCAGGTTCTCTCTCTGGCATTCTATCCATGCAGGCCAGGTAGAGTCACTCGCCACATCCGTAACGATGGCTACAGGGCTGCCTTGTCTGCAGTATAGGTACAGGAAAAAAATGTGGTGTAGATGACAGGGAAGTGCATTGGGTGCTGAACCCCAAGATTTGGAAGATGAGGCCTCTGGCTGTTAGCTTTGATTTTTTTCACGCATGAGTACACAATAATATAATGCATGAACGCAAAATTACCACATGCATGAAGGCACAATAATGTCATGCATGAACACACAAATACTTCATGCATAAGCACACAATTATTTAATGCATGAACACAGAAGTCATCCCAAAAGAAGCCAAAAACTTTTCAGGTGCTTGTGGCGTTTTCTTACAACACATTTGCAGCTGAGTGTATTGTAAAGAAACGACACAATTTATCTATACATGGTACAACTGTGCTTTGTGCCCAGGTTTTCTCAGTCATAGAGGCATACTCACCCAGCTTTACTGAAGATGCAAATGAAGAGATTTGGCACACATGCAAGGGTAGAGTATGTCCTCTGACATACCTGTGAAACCAACAAGGTATCTGCACACTTCAGGGTGTGCAGGGGAAGGCTGGAGGGAGTGCAGGGACCTAACTGTGCAGGGAGATGGGCGAGGAGTCGTGCAGGGAGCAGTGCAGGGAGCTGGCGGTTGCGACCGGCCTCGGTGCGTGCGGGATGCGGAGCGGGTGTCGCCACCGGGCGATGCCGGGGTGGCCGCAGGGTTTGGTCGCAGGGTCTGCCCGCGGGTTTGGCCGCAGGTTTCCCCGCAGGGTCTGCCCGCAGGATCTTCCCGCAGGTTTGCCCGCAGGGTCTCCCCTGCAGGGTCTTCCCGCAGGATCTTCCCGCAGGTTTCCCCGCAGGGTCTCCCCCGCAGGGTCTTCCCGCAGGATCTTCCCGCAGGGTCTCCCCCGCAGGGTCTTCCCGCAGGATCTTCCCGCAGGTTTCCCCGCA
>VWZN01007003.1:55062-126917 GCA_013396955.1 Regulus satrapa
CCCACAGCCCAGCCCTATGTGAGTAACTGCACTTATACAGTGAGTTGTTTCACATGCTCAAAATAAAAATGCAATAAATCCAGAGTAAGAAAAATGCTTATGAGCCAGTTTAAGGTGTTATGTAATACTAGTTACATAAAGTTTTGGATGTCTTTATACTTTTAAGGTATTATTGCCTTCAAAAAGAACACAAACTGCAATTTAATTTCAAAATGTTTGATTGTAGCTTTGTCTTAAAATACATAAATTTGGCTTGTAGATATGGCTACATCATGGAATTAATTTACAGCTCTCCAAAGAAACAGCAGGTGTGCCCAGTGCTAAATAAATATCTCCTGTAAGCCATCAGAGATCTCCTGATCTGCACCAGCCCAGGATTTGTCCCGTGCTCTAATTTTGGTGACGGTAATGTTTTCAGACAAACAGTCATGAGCACACTGTCATTTTATAGCACTATGCTCAGAACTGTTGGGAAATTCCTGATACTTTCAAACCTTCTGTAACTTTGAGGTGTTCTGTTTTCCAAACAGAAATATTTTATAAATGGTCAGCTGTCTGTGTTACATTAATGCCAGATTATGGTCGGTTGTTTGCAGGCAGCAAGCAGGGTTTCAGTGCTTCAAAGTACATCTAAAAAGGCTGTTGCAAAACACAGTATGAGCTGTGCTGTAGGGAGATGTGGATGGGATTATAGCCCTGAAGCTCTGACCTGATGAGCATAAACGGTTTCCTTAAAACCCGTGCTCCAGGATCTTGTGCTACCTGTGCCTCTCCTGCCCGTGGCCTGTGCAGTGCACAGGAGATGAACAGAATCAGTCACTGATGCTGAGCTGACTCTGTGATTCTGAATCTGAGCTCTTCCTCTCTTGTCTCCTGTCCTGCTTGAGTCAATTCACACCTGCAAGGAAACACTTTAGTCCGGGTGAAAGAAACTTAGCACATCCCAGTACACCTCCAGAAAGAGTCTCCCACCTGAATGATTTCCACAGCAACTAAAGATTGCACTTTTAATGAAATGTGCTATTACTTCACAATTCTAGGCATGGCTTTGGATGCTGAGCTATTACTGACAGCCAGAAGCCTCTTGTTCATTAAAAGTATTTTTAAAGGGATAGAATTTCCCCTTTTGCCAAGCATTTCTTGTGCAGTACTGAAGGGCAGTAATGAACCTGGACGCTCTTAGAACATTAACTGATAACATCTCATTGTCACTGAATATCTCATTAGAAGTATCTGGCAAAATGATCCCTAATTCACCCAATATGGAGTTCAGTCAACTTCATCAGTGTAAACTGTGGGTCCTTGGACTTCTCAAGGCAGAGAAAGGGGGGAGATGGCTCCAGGGTCAGGATGTCTCACTGGCAAGTTAATACTTGAGGCTGAGAGACAGCTCTTACCCCACTAATTGGGAAATTTGTACAAACAGTTTTGGGTCACAGATGTGAAGGCTCCCCAGCAACTGATGCAAATGGAAAGGTTTTTAACCACATATTTCAGTTAGCTCTTACATTTGCTTGGTGGCTTTGGTATAAGAGGTCTAAAACTTGTAGAAGAGAAGCTCCTCCTGTAACAGGGGACTGGTGGCTGGGCACTGAACACCCACAGGCACCAGCAGCAGGGCGTGCCTGCAGCATCCAGCTGTTCTGAATGTTGCTGTGACTTTCAATCTCTGGCAAGTGAATTGGATTCCTTTAACCTATTCTTTTGGCTCTAAACTATTAGCAATTTTAAGGACACCTACCTCCGTTTGTTGCCAAATCCTCTCTAGTTCAGCAAATGAGGGGGTTGTCCTGTGCCTTGCTGCTGTAAGGAGTTTTTGGATATACAGAGTCAGACCCCAAAACCAGTGGGCATTCTTCACAGCAACCAGTAGTTATGGACCTGTACCTGGTGATCTGTTCCCTTTGAAAAAAACATTTCAGAGTTATTTGTAAGAAATAATGCTGAAGCGAGAGGGAAAAGTCATGTAAATTCTCTCACACCTGCAGCAATAAGTCTGGGATGCCTAGTAATGTCAACTTAATTTTCTGTGCAAGATTGCATTTACTACTAAAAAACCCTTAAACTTGCAACAAAAGACCAACGTCTTAAACAGAGAGCAATATAGTTTAAAAGCTTGAGGCCAATGTATTAGTGCTTCAAGAGTGAGTGCACCTGGGCTCAGCTGACTATCTGTCTGGGAACTGTGAGGGTTTTTCTTTTCTCTGTTGTTCCCCAGTATCCAAAATAGACACTTTTCATGAATGCGCTGGCAAGGAACAGCATGTGATGGGATTAGTGATGAGGCGAAGCCAAAACACTTATCAATTATTGTATCTGTTTACTTCCTCAAAGAAGGCTCCCTTCAGAGGCACGTGCCTCCGCGCTTGTAACCAGACCCTCTGTGCTCTCGCTTGTTGAAAATTGATTTGCACATGCTTTGCTCCAGTGGAAGTCTCTTGGCTTGTCCCTGTGAACTGTCACTGCTGGTGGGTGTAGCTGGGCGTGGGTGTTCCCTGCCCCGGGATGCTGGCACTGCTCGCGGGTCACACGCCTGCCTCGAGGAGGGGCTCCGACGGCTCCATCCACGCTCCCCGAGCACCACAAAAGGGGCAGTTGGGTCTTTAAAAAATAGTAAGTGGAGCTTTCAGGCCCAATCTTCTCTGCTTGCTCCTCCCCACAGAATGGGCACAATTTGGCCTTCCTAAATTATTATGAACTAGGAATAGGCCTTTGCTGGAAAGGTGGAAAAGCGCAGTGAAAAAAGTCCCCAGGATCATGTAAGCTGTGGCTAATGAAATGTGGATTTACGTGACCACCCATAGCTGATGCACATTTTATGCTTGGCTTCTTCCATGTGATGAGTCCACTGCTAGCAGGGGCAATAGTTTTAATTAAATGCTCCATTTTTTTTTTCAGGAATTTGAACACTGCCTAGACATAGGGAATTAATCCACACCACAAAGTGTGCAAATGAAATGTATCTAAGTTCTTACCTGGATCAGTAGCCAGGCAAAGTAAAAAACTAAACCAGATGATTTTTAAAAGCTTGTGAATGCCAATAATTAGCTCATGTTTTAATGCTAATAAATTCTGATTATATACATAGTATTGTAATGCTCATAATCAGTATTGGTGCAAAAATGGGGAAAATAAGTCCAAGTTTGTAATTTTTTAAAATGTCAGAAACTGTACTTTGTGCGAATTCTTTGGTGTGTGTGAGAACAGGAGTATTCTTATATTCTTTCCACTTATTTGACCTCAAAGAGCTGGTAAATAGAGAGCACCAGAACACACCTGATAGATCTACTTAAATCTCCAGGTCAGTAGCATGCTTAAGCACATGCTTAACTTAAAGCATACAATTAATCACATCCCTTGTCCACAGAGTAATTAAACTTGTGCTTATGTACTTTGTACAGCACAGTACCTGCCTGCAGGCCTTCTCTGAATAATATTGTGCCTGAGAAAGTGGTGAATCAGAAAGTGATTTTTGGCTGGAGTTTGAAAATGAGCTTAAAAGAGGTGAGTTAGGCACCCAGAACTTGTTAGATTTGAATAGCTACAGAGAAGCTGGTCTTGTCAGCAAAGCTGAGTAAGTAAGGTGTGGCCATTTGCTCTATGGCAATGCCTCAGTTTTGTTTAAAGTGAAATGATTAAAAAACCCCTTTTGCTCGGCCCTTCCCTGCTGCTCTCCAATAACTCTTTGCTTTCCTCAGAGCAGCAGAGCCCAGGCTGAGCAGCCTCTTGCTGGTGGCTTCTCCCTTAACTCACTGCTCAGGTTTGGGTGGGTTGAGCGCTGGGCGCAGCGCTGGCAGGTCGAGGCCAGCGGCGTGGCTGCTTTTCCTGTCAGTGATCACTCTGGGCAGGGCTCTGTGGGAACACACTCCCCTGGAGGCAGCAGGCATACAGGCACTGCTGGTCATTATCTGTACCCCCCCAGCCCTCTCCAGCTGCTCCAGCACTGCTGGGGCCAGAGCCTTGGGTTACGGCTGCATTACTGAACCCTACAGCCAATGGTACTGAGCGTGGTCCTGGGCAGAAAGTGTGGCCTGGGGACTTCTCCAACCAGTCCTGGATATTTTCTGAAACTCAGCATGAGCAATGGACCATTATCAAGAGGCTGTTTGGATGTGGCCCCTTGCTCCCCTTCTTTTGGAGGCTTTAACAGGACAGCAGTGGCCAGACTGGGCTGGTTGGCCATGCCCTGGTTAATTTGCTAGGTAGGAGTCATGGAGCCTCTTCTAGCCACAGCTCCTCCCCTGGCATTTTTCTCCTCCTGCTCTACTGTTCACCCTTCCTGTCCCAGGTGCCCACGAGCTTGGTGTGTCAGTCATCACAGCAGCGAGCTCCCACCCGAGCTGCTCTGGCTCTGCTTTGCCCACACATGGGAGATTTGGTGGCAGCACTGCCATTTTCTTTGCCAGCCTGAGCCAGGTCATGGTCTCTTGCTACTCAAGATAAGTGTAATGTGGCCACCTCTAGTAGCTTGTTGATGACTAATTGTTTTATTTTATATATTTTAAGTCAGCTGCTTTAGTCTGCTTGTTCTCCTGGGCTCTGTGTATAAATGTTACTGAGGTCACCACGCTGAGGCAAACCAGGGCAGCATCAAAAGCTCCTCTTTGAAATATTGGCGCCTGGGTATCTGAATGGTGGGAGGCTCATTTTGCAAAGCAGCCTCTATGGAAAGTCTGCGTAATGTGTTTGATTATCCAACCTTGCCATTTTCATAGGAACCCAGTCAAGATGAACAGAACCTAAATGCACCATCTCCTAAAAATAACTCTGGCTTCCAGCTCCTTTGCTGGTGTTTGGAGTGGGAGAAAAAAGTGAGGCTCCAACATGAGAGTTGTAAAGAGAGAGGAGATGTCAAATGCACATGGTCAAACCCACCCCTTGTGAGCCCCAGAGGATGGATGCTCTTTCAGTAGTGCACTTTCAGTTCCTGCACTTTCAGGTCCCTGGCAGCTCCCCCTGGGCCCTGGCTCTCCCATACAGCTCGGCTGGGAAGCTCTGCTGGAGACCGTGAGAATGGGGACATGGTCTTTTCCTTGGCAAAGTGAGACACTTCCTGAATTCTCCTAATGTGTGTATTTTAAATTTTTTGTGGGTGAGGGACAGGGGTAGGAATGGCCAGGATGGATCACAGGTCTCACTGTGCAATCCTTTCATGCTGTACAGTTAATACTTTTCTTGGGGACTGCTCCTGTAATTTTCAAGATGGTGATCAGCCTGATCTTGGTTTTGAGAGAAAAAATCAGAGTCACACCTCTTTCCAGAAAGCAAACCCCACATGTAATGGTTTCTGGAAGTTTTGCCAGCATTTCTCCAAAGCAGCTCATTAATTTCAGGGCCATGCTGATATGGGTTGCTCTCTTGGTGTTGTGTCCACTGGCTCATGCACCTCGAGTCAGCTCCAGGTTTGGGAAGTGTACAGTCCCGGAGTGCTCAGAGCCTTGGTGTACTTTCAGCTGCTCTGAAGGCAGCCCTTTGTCTTTTCCAAACTACATAGAGCCAGCCCTGCTGCCATCTAAACCCGGAGGCTGAAGCTCTTGTCCGGGCACAGCAGGATCGGCAGCTGCTGTTTAAAAGACTCAGAATCTCTCCTGTGAGTGGGTGTTACTCACTGGTAATACCAGTCCATTCCAGCTGAGGATCTGTCCCTTTGTTTTGTGTATGGGACAATTTGTTTTCAATTTTTGTTTCTGAAAGGAAACTGTCAAGACAAAATTCACACTTAAAAAAATTAAGGGAAACAGCCCTTTGTTCATTTCTAACAATCTCCTTCCATGACTAAAGCTGGAAGAATTCTAGAAACTGCAATAATTTTCTACCTTCACTTTGGTTTTGTTCTGCTCTCACATTTTCTCAGTTTCAGATACAACACAAACATAACTTCTTATGTTCTTAAAAATAACTTGAATTAACATCAGTGTAACCTAGAGATGTGTGCTTTGTTCACTGGAATCTGATTGTGCTTTATCTAGAAGTGGGACGGGCAGCAGGGAGCCAAGAGCAGCATAGGCAATATTCACTCTTCTTGCAGTGCACAGCTTCATGCAGGCTTTGCAATCCAAGAAGGAACTTGCAAAGCCTCTGTGGAGGGTGTTCCTCTTCAACACACATCCATCCTCGCTCAATTCTGCCAATGACCCAATGCCAGTAAAATAAAACCAGGGCTGTGACAGCCTGCCCCGGCTGCAGCACTGCAGTTACCTGCTCTTCTGTGCCTTGGGTCTGCTCTGCCTGCCTGGTGGGGTCCTGGCTGCCGGGGAGGTTGTGTTCTCCCTGGGAAAGGGGCTCATCAGATTTTCTGCCATGGTGGTACAGCAGCCCATGCTGTAGGGACCTGGTCCTGCCTGGGGCTCCCCTCAACTACAGTTGTTTATTGTCAGTCCAAGGAGAAGAAAAAAAGAAACAAAAAAACTTCTGAAAATAATAACAACATGCATCTCATTTTCATTTTAGTCCTAAAAACTTCTTGATGCTCATTCCAAAAGAATTGATTCCTTAAATGAATGAAGCAGCCAGGAGTGCTGCTTTCAGTGTGGGACTGCTAATCCTCTGACTCATGCTATGCTTCTCACAGGCTTTTATGCTTCATTTAGGACACCAACGTCATTAGCATTTAGAGGGCTGCTGGTTTTTTTATTATTACTGTTACACTGCTATTGTAACTTTCTCAAAGATGCAAATAATATTTGGATCCAAATCGTGGCTCATGTTTTATTACCGAATCAAGACATAGGGTTTGCTTTCAGCTGACTTACAGAAGAAATTGTAAATGAAAATAAGGTGTGGCTCTGTGCAGTTCTGAGAGGGTCTCCCCGTTTTTGGACGCCAGGTTTTGGTTACCGTGGAATGTCATCCCATGTGGGATGGTGAGGATATTTGTCTTGTGTTGCACAGGGCTGGGACCTTTGTGACTCCTTAAGCATCCCTGGTCACACCAGCTGCGTGTCCCTGGAGATGCTGGTGTGAGTGGCAGCACCTGCAAACATGATGCTGGCAAAGGGTCCCTTGCTTGAGGCACCAATGTGTCACTTTTATTGCAAGGGGACAGAAAAGAAGAAAAGCCCTGAGTGTGCTTAGGGGTTTCCTGCTTTGACACAAACTCTCCTGGTAGTCCTTGAGCATGTCATAAAGTCCTTCTTAAGGGCAACAACTTGCAGGGACACTTGCAAACCCATTATGGCATGGGACCCACCCTGGCTCGCTACAGGAAGAATTCATAGGGAGACAACAGAACAGAACTGTGGGAATCTGCCTGTACACTCTCTTGAGTCCATTGCCATCAAAATACTGATCAGTTAAAACAAAATTGTTACTCCTTGCCCTAAGTACGTGCAGGGCTGGGCTGGGATTTCCAGGAGGACTTGTCAATGAGGGTTGAAAATTCTCAGCCAATTACTTTAGCTGGAAGTTAAGAAGTCAGAAGTAATTCCCTAAAATTCTCAGCTTTATTAATAAATTAAAGGCAACTGCTGCTGCCTATGGGTGTGATCTTTCCTGCTGGGCCCTGGGTGCTGCGAGTCTCCAGGGGAGCTCCGAGTGCCCCTGGGGTTGCAGGTTATGACCCAGTGTGGGATATGTGGGGCCGTTCAGCCCTGGGGTCTCCACTTCCCCTGGCCAAAGACCGCCGTTCACCTGGGTGCCAGAACAAGGAGGACCTCCAGGACAAGGTAATCCTGCCTTTTGCCCCTGTGGCAGGGGTGTTCCAGGGCTGCCTGCGGCGAGCTGTGCCAGGCTCTGTTGGGTGGCATCCTTGTGAGTGACACGTGAGCCGTCCGGCATTGTGCTGGAGCTCAGCACGGTTCACTCCGCAGGAGCCCACGGGCACGGCAGAGCAGCTGCCCGCCGTCCCCTGCCGCGTGGGCTGGGCGCTGGGGCACCCTGGGCACATCAGCAGAGAGTGCCACGCCGGAGAGGATGGACCCTGTCAGACCTGCCCTCCTGGGGACCGACTGAGCGGCAGCAAGAAAAATGAGGGACTTTCAGGGGCAGCTGTGTTTTACTAACCCAGTCATAATGCCCCTAAAAATCCTTATTGTTCTTGCAATAGTCAACTGTGGCATGGGGAGGCGTAGAAGGAGAGCTCAAGGAAGGAGGAGGCAGGAGGCCCTCGGGAAGGAGGGCTGGCAGGTCGAGCAGGGTGTCAGGCTGGGGACGGTGTTGGGGTGGAACTTAAAGGACGTGGTGTTGTGACCTGTGGTGTGGAGTGTGTGCTTCTTATGATGCTCAGGGCATGAGAACAGGAGCACAGAGATGGAAAAATTAAATAAGCCAAGTGCTTTCCTCCCTGTTGTCTGTCTGACATTTCCCCCCACCAGAAATAAATACAACTAGCTAGATGCACTCCAAGCCCACAGAAAGAGCCCTTACCCAAAGCTCCCCTCCTGCCCATTCCTTCCCTCCCAATTCTGTTTTACTCCTCTTTCAGCAAAATATTGCAGGTCTCTGCTCATCCACAGAATCTTTCTCTGAGCTTTATTCCTGCTCTCATATCTCAGATCAGTCCATGATGAAGTAATTATGTGCATAGAAGCAATTTGTTAAACAGAACCATAATATTCAATTATTTGCCATCTTTATGCCCTCTAATATTTTATTTGCATTTCTGAGAGCTTCTTTATGCTGAGTAAAAGTTTTTATTTCATTGAACTCTGGCGGCAATGTTCAAAGCTTTTATTCTTTAATAACTCTAGGGGGTATGGATAAACAAATTAATGGTTCCCTGGCCCCACAGCAGCAGCAGTCCTTTCACATTGTCTGTGTAGATTATTCATTACCTTTCTGAAAAGGTTTTGTTTATGGCTTTTAGCATTTTTATCAATTAATTGATATGATTATCAATTAATTCTGCTTTATATGCGTATGCCAATAGATTAGAAGTGCATGGTTTTGTTTTGGTTTATTTTGTTTTTCTTGGTTTTTTGTTTAGGTTTTTTTTTTGTTGTTGTTGTTGTTGTTTTTAAATTGGGTTTTATGACTCTGGAGCAACATTTACTCATTTGTTATTTGTCATTCTCAGGAGCATTTCAACTGCTTTTCTTAGAGCTTAATTCTTTATAAAGGAGAAGTGACTAGAAACCCTGAGCTGAGTCCCAGGTCTGGCTTAACTTTGTAAGGCACAGTGACACACTGAGGCTGCTCCACTTAAGGTATGGTATGAACCAGGAGCTGATCCCGTGGCTGTGGAATGAGTGTTCACATGGAGTCATCCTGACCCAGCTATTGCAGCTGCTGTGTGAGCAAGTCCTAAAGGACAAGCCTTGTCCCAGTGACTGTGACAGACAAGACAGACAATGGGCACTGCTATCAATGAAGGATGGATACTGTTCAACCTGAGGGAACAAAGAAACCTGGGCTGCTCAGGGCCCCACAGAGCAGTCCAGGAGTGTCCTTTGTGCCAGCTGATTCCAGGAATGGGACACTTTTGGAGCTGTTTGTGTCAGGACTTCCTGCTTTGGACACCTTTGATTCCTGAGGCTGCCTTGTCATAGGAAACCCAGATCTGCTGCTCCTCTCCACAAGGATTTCTGTATCCAGCAACTCTCGTGTCTTCTTTGGATACTGAAATGAGATGAAAGGGCTTGAATGTTTCCTTGGCAAGATGGGTGGATGGAATTAGTTTAATCTGTTCTGATTCTGACACCTACAAGTCAACTGACCCGATGACCTCTGCTGCTAACAGGCTGCAATGCAACACTCTACTGCTGTGGAATATTCTTTGTGATGAAAACAGGAGGATCAGGAATGGGGGTTTGTAACTTTTTTGGATGAGTTTCTGTTACAATTTTTATCTTTAATATCAACACTTTAAATAAGAATATTTATATGTTAAAATAAACACTTTTTTCCCCTGAAATACTGGAATACACCTCCCCAGCCTCTTCCTACCTCAGCTCTGCCACTGTGAAGAGAACCCACCCATGGATTTTAAGGTCAGAAGTACGAGTCAGGACGCCAAACAGAGGATGCGCACAGAGCAACTCCTGCAGCTCATCCTGCAGCCCAGGCCCTGATGAATGGATCTTTTTCTTATGTGTTGTGGGAAATCTGCCTATAGAAATGTCTGAGAAGCTGTTCCAGGTCTTGAAAAACTTGTGTCTCGGTCCTTGTAGCAAGCTGCAAGTTGCCTGCTTATCCTGGCCTCTGTGGACAAAACCCTTCATGTGTGAGGCTGCATGTGGGGAATAGGAGAGCACTGTGGTTTGGTGCTGGTTTTGTCAGATCTGTTCCTAAAGCAGCTCCCCCAGTTACCATGTTGCCTGTCAGAGAGGAGGGGCGGTGCAGCAGAGGTCTGTAGGGTCAGTTGGTACGTGGCCAGGGGCTCACATGCAGGATCTCCTATGCACATCCTGCTGTGGGATCCAGCCATGCTGCTCCCTCTTTAACACCTGAGGAGATTGTCAGCAGCCCCAAGTTCATTTCTTAGTGCCCACACTAAGCCACTAGGACTTCAAGAACAAATCTGACTAGATTGATTTTTTTTCCTTTTTAAAGTTCAGTGTCACTTAGCACCTCCAATTTAGCTTGAAAAAAAAAAAAGATAGAATTACCTAAAATAAAAATATTTTGAAAAGTACACGCAGGAAATTATGGGTTTTTTTCAGACTCTGTCTCAGGTGATGCCCTCATCTTCTACTGCTGTTAAGCACTGCACCAGGCTTCCTTCAAGTTGGTCTGTGCTAAGCATCATAAACATGAAAATAGATCCTGCTGAAATAAAACACCCTGATCCTCACATGCACACAAATATTTCTCTGAAAAACAGGTAACAGCAGATGGACTAAGCCTGAGCCACCATTGATGTTGCTTTGCCCATCCTTGGAAGATGCAGAGCATCTGGATTGGTGGCAGTGTTACCACTGCCCACAGAGAACTGCAAGAGCACAGAGTAAAGGGTGCAGGGTGAGATCCCAACAGGGAAAGGGAAGAAAAAAAAAGAAATTTCTCTTCAAGTACAAGTAATTCTGTTAATGGCTGCAAGGAGTCTCACTGCAGGGGACGCTTGCTGAAATGCCTTGCACTGTTATCAGCTGCTCTCAGTGCACAGCTCCTGTCCAGAACAGTTTCATGTGGTACGTTCAATCTAACAGAAAGTGTATGTCAGACACATACATGGAAGAAAATCAGAGCAGGAAATACATTTTGCAGGCAAATTTATTGATTTCTTTTATTGAAGCCCTGTGGTACTTTGCTGTAGTTTCTGATTAATAAATAGCTGCTTCACAGAGGAAATACAGTTACTGAGACAAACTTTAGTCGTAGTTTAAACATTTGATTTTCAGTAAGGCTGAATAAATCCGAGCTTTCAAGGAACTTTTAGTTTTAACTGGTGCTTATTTGGCTTTCTTTTTAATTGGACCTGAATTGGCCATGTTTCACCAAGAGAATATTTGCTGGAGTTGGTGGGAAAGAAACTACAACTTATTCAGTGGGATAGCTGGGCCAGAGCTGGACTCTGTTCTGGTGCCCTTTTTGTAATGCCTGGGGTTCAAAGGCTGGTATTTGGTACTTTTTAAAGAGAAAAACCAAAACAATCTGCCAGCAAAGTGAGCTGACATCCCTGGGTCCCAAGTTCAGCACACAAACTCATCAGCTGATCTAGAACAGCATGACTGTGCCTTTCTCTGCAGTATTGAGTTTGAAAAGTTTGTTATGTCATTGGAGCAGTATTTGTCTTCTTAACCTGGAAGCCCAACAGACAGAAAGCCCTCTTGTTACTGAGGTTGATGCTGCTTTATATGCTTTTTGTTTCCTGAATACTAAGGATACAAGAACAACAGTTGTGGTGTCCCAAGTAAATAATGTTGTTGAGTGTAATGATTTAAATCCCACATTATAATTGTGAGGAGTCCTCTTGGCTATTTGTCCTGGTGTCATAGGCCCATGACCCGGCTCAGTGTGACAAACACCAAAGGGGTCCCTGATGATTAGTGTACCTGCAAAATCTTCCTTATGTTTTTAAGCTGATATTCCTGTAAACATCACTTTTTCTTTCTGTCTGTAAACTCAGACTGGTTCTTTAAGCACAATAGCAAAACCCTCATAGACAAAAAATGCAGAGAAATTCCGAGTTGTAGCAACCCAATTTGTAAATTAGGGTACTAGTAAGCCCATGGAGCTGGGCACGATGTATTTAGTCTGCAGTTAAAGAAAGGCACCCCCAGCCTCCTGACGCTGCCTCATGAGAGAAGCTGAGCAGTACAAGGACTGTCTGCTGCGCTTCTGAATCTGTGGAAGAGCAATTTGTTTTCTCCTTAAACTTCCTCTGACTTTGCTCAGTGTTTTAAAAGGAAAAATTAAAGACTTACAGGTTTCTACAGCCTACCCTTTACAAATATACTCCCAGTTCATCCACCTCTGATGATTCATTTACTTCTCTGACAAGAGTCTGGCATTCTGATTAGTGCCAGCATATACAAGAGGCATTTTCAGTCATTACAGAATAAAGTGGAATAGGGAAGGACTGATGACCCAGTGACATTTCCAGTGTGCCATTGCACAGGGCAGGTTGGTCCCATACTCAGACCACAGCCCCATTACAGTAGATTCTGATATTTATGTCTGGTGTCATGGATCTTACGCTATGTGTAGTACCAAGTGTTTTTTGCTCCATGACAGATGAGAGGCAGGATGCATGGATCCCAGTATATGGTCTTCCAAGCAGTTACAGCTTGCAGTTAACTGGGGGAAAGGAAGCCAACAAAGTCATGTGCATTGGAATCAAATGCCCTTTTTAGGAGTGTGTTTCAACACACATATTGATTACAATAGCCAAGGACCAAGGCACACTCATGATTAATGGTCTCTGAGCTGAGGGCATGACCTACAGCCTCGGGCCCTCCTGAGAGATACCCATGAGGAGCAGGAACTGCTTGGTTAGACTTTATCTTCCTTTGTTGTGTGGATCAGCTTTATCATGTGGCTTGAATTACTTTCTCCTGTTTCTGGAGCCTGTGCAGTGTGTGAGCAGCTCCAGCCCAGCCTGAAGCAGAGGCACATCCCTGCATCCCATTCCCATGGGGCCCGCAGCCGGGAGGCACTTCCTGAGCTCTGCCTGGCACGCTGAGCTGGTGCTACACTTGGAACAAGACCAACAAAATGATTATTTTAAAGCCATTCATTTTTTTCTGACTCTGTTCTCATTCACATTTTGTGACTTTTTTACTTCCTAAACCCCTGCATGTCGCTCTGGCCAGTGATGGCTAAAGGGCTGAGCAATGACTTCCCCAGCAGGTACAGGCAATTTCATGATGGACAAACCTGTGAGACACATGAAGGTGAGTTTGGAGGCACTCACTGAATCCTGTCCCTGGTACAGGACAGGGCTGCTCAGGCCCATTCAGTGAGGTTCCCTGGCCAGTCTCAGTGGGATATGGGGTGCAGGGCTGGCACTCTGCAGTTCTGATCATTTGATGCCAGATGAGAAGCTTCCCAAGGCCCTCAGAGCTGCTGGAGCAGCTGTGAGTGTCTCTGAGGGTGCTGGGGAGGGCTGAAGCCCACAGAGGAGGTGAGCTGGAGGCTTCTCTGTGCTTCAGCCTCGCTCCCTGTGTGGCAAAAAGCACAGGCTTAACCTCTGCATGCCTCCCACCCTGGCTGAACCAGAGATAGAGAACTCTTCCCCGTCTCAGTGGGTTTCTGCAGCACTTAATTGATTTGTGCTGCTGAACAGCCCCACAGTAAATGAGTACAAGGTGTTAAAGAAGGATGCGTTAGTGGGAAAGATCCAGCTGAAACAAAGCTTAGATAGAAACCATGTGTGTGCAGCGAGAGCACCCTCGGCCTGTTCCCAGTGCCCGGCCCTGCACAGGGTGATTAATGCTTTACAGAAACCCTGGCTTTTTTCAGGCCTCCTGGAACATCTATGGCCCAACTGTCCAGTGGGCACTGCTGCTTCAGAGCCCAGCCAAGCAGCCAAGTGGCAGCAAGGAATGCTGCTGCCCTGTTCCAGCAGCATGCAGACATCACTGCTTTGCCCATTAAGGATGTCTTTTCCTGCAGAGACAAAAATACAAGGCCCTGCTGTAAGAAAGCTTGAAAAAGATATGAGTGAGGAACTTCTGAGAATTCTGCAGGTTTTTTAACCAGCTGCAGAGGAGGGTGAAAACTGTCGGCTGCAAAAATATTACAGTTTATGCTGTTAAACAAATCATCATTTGTCAACAGGTAGCTGAATTATGTCCAACTCATCTGGCAGAGCCAGAACTGATTTTGTTCCCAATGCTATTGTATAGTTAACAGCTGGCAGCAAACTGGCAGTGAAGGCTGTGCTGGGCTGATAAATAACCCAACAAGACTCGCAACAGAAGCGCCTCATGGAGCGACTGCAGCTCATGCTGGAATGTGTGGAGCAAATGCTTGTTAACAATGTCTGCACAGGCGGAGAACTGCCCGATGAAAATGCACTAGAAAAATGTTATTTGAATAAGATACAGATTTCCTAGGGTTATCAAAAGAACAAACCAGGTTTTAGGTCTAAGAATACCAAACCACAGCAGCAAACCAGCAAATGTTAGCATTTCTCACTGACTGAATACAAGTCTGGTAATATTGAGTGAAATGTCCCAACCGGTTCTAAGATACAAAAGGCAAGGCAGAAAATCAGCAGAGAGGAATATTTCTGTATTTGTTTCACAGCCCCCAAATTCTGCTGGAGAATTTTCTGCTCTTCCAGATGTTTTCTGAGGGAGAAAGAGATTCAGATTTCAAATGCTGTGTTTCTTCTAAGCCAGTGAGAACACACTGTACACCTGGGAGAAGGCAAGGTGTCAAGTGACAATGCCCCATGAGGCTCATACAGTGATGTATCACTGCCCCGTGTCCTGTGCTTAACACTGCTCTGGTTTTGTCTTTGCTTTGCAGGCATTTTGTTTTTATCATGGGTAAGACCAGGAACGTGTGTGTCTGAGAGAGAATGAGCATGGGACTGCAAGCTACATCTTAGTGCAAGTAATATTTTGGCAGAAAATCTGCAGGAGATTAAATTAGAGGCCTAATGATTGAATATTAAACATTTCAAATTTGGAGTTCCTTTAAATAAGGAGCTACCAAAAAAAAAAAAAAAANAAAATTAGCAGGTCCAAAAGCACTAGAGGAATCCACTGAGGGTCACTTGGATTTTTGTGCAAATGTTAAAAGACTTTTTATTATTATTTTTATTAGTAGCTGTATATGTCAACATGCTATTTCCTCAATATGTTTTTGAGTCCAGATTAGCCAAAGTTTTAGGTATTGGCAGACTTGCAACAATGGAAGGGAAGTGCCAATGGAATAACTTTAAACATGATCCAATCCCTGATGATTCATTGGATGTGTTAAAATTTCCTTTGAGACCATGTAAGTAATGCAGGGACTGGAGTGCAGTGCCTGTGACTCAGCTCTCTGAGGCAGCGGGAGGATGTCAGAATTACTCACTGGGACAGGAGGAATCTCATTTATCTATTTATAGACAAGGCTGAGATGAGCTTGAACCATTAAAGAGCTGAGTTTGCCAGTTCCCATAGGGGAGGAGGAGGGAAGGACTCACTTTAGCTGTTGAAATCAAAGCTTCCTTTTTTCCCCCCATTTCTAAAGCTGGTGACTGGCCAGTTATGCTTTCTCATGCTCACACAGGCAGCACAGGGCTCCTCCTCCTTGTTAGAGGCCAGTGCCCACTTTGCCAAAATCCTGTCTGCTGCACGTTTCTAGGAACACAGGGCTCAGCATTTCTGAGCCAGTCTCCCACTATCACAATCAATTACATCATATCACGCTTTTGGCAGGCTGTTCCAACACTTAATTTTAAATTTCCAGGCCTAATATCATTTGTTCTTGTGCCAGCATCGTAATTTAGTTTAAACAATTCTCTTTTTTTCTCTGATCTTTACCTATCAGATATATTTACCAAAAACAATCCTATCTGCTCTAGTCTTTGTTTTGAGAAGCTAAACAAATGAAGCTCTTCTAGTCTCCTCTTGTTCTAAATGCTGTGATCATCCTTAATGCCCTTCTCTGTACCTGCTAATCTTCCTTGAACATGAGTGAACCTGTATCTTCTAGGACTGTGTTTGCCTTTCCCTAATCAGATTGGTGGCTCAAAGTTATCGCTCAGAGCGAGTAATTCTCTCTATGCATTTTTTTTACCACCCTGCTTTTGTCATTCTCAAGTGAGTAATGTGATATTCCAGTGATTAATTTTTAACTGCTTGTCTTTATACTTTGTCTATTCTATCTCAAATTCTGTCATTAAGTTATTGCTGATTGATGTTCTGATCCTTCTCTGCATTAGCAAAGCCAGTGTCCTCTGCAAATTTCTTTATGACATTCCTACATCTGTGCCAGAGTCATTAACAAAACAAGTAAGACTGGCTCAAGACTGACCCTTGAGGAATTCTACTCTGTCTGGCATTTCTCCTTCCCACAGAGCTCCCTGTCCTTGGCTTCAGCAGTTCTGCATTTGCCATCCACACTAATCCCCATCTTCTCAACTTCAAGTACTAATTTCCCATGCGGTGTAATATCAGATTCTTGACTCATGTCTGGATAGAGTATATCACCTGTATTTCATTTGTCTTGGGGAAAAAAAAAAAATCAGCCATCAAAGAGAAATACGAGGTTACGCTGAGCTCCTTTAATGTGCCAGTTCTTTCCAAATCCTGAGGTGGAAATCTGCCAGGGCACCTTGATCTGAGCACATGGAATTCTTTAAGCTTTTCCTTCCATCTTACATGTGATAATTTTCATTCCCTTAAGTGTGTTCCTACTAGAAATCCTGTCTTTGCTCCATTGTCCAATATTATAATCTCCACTGAAAACCTAAAGGGGTAAAGAGGTGTTAATTCATTTTGGACCATATGTAGACTGGTCTAATCTCAATCCCATTCTCATTATATAATGACCATGTTTTTCCTCTTTTCCTCTTCTGTATTTATCTAACTGAAACCTACCATCTGTTTCATTTCCTTTTCAAAATCTGATTCACAACTTTACTTTTGACATTTCTCATTCTACCCTTATATTTTCTGACCTCAGCAAATTAAAATGGGAAGACTGCCCCCACTCTTGCCCCAACCCTCTTCTGTGGTGCCACACTCCTGGCAGAGATGACAGCTCATAAAGCAGGCCCAGAACTGCTGGACTGAACATGCCCTTGGCGCAGGGGCTCAGGGTGATGGGATCCAAAGGCAGGTGCTCATTTCCTGCAGTGGTTCCCCTCCAGACCTCTGATTTCAGTCCCTGGCTGCACCTGAACTGAACTGAACACTCCACTGCTGCTCAGACCTTCTGCCCATCCCTGGCCTGCTCTCAGCAAACTCCTGCATGTGTTTGGGGCTGGTTGTTTATTCTGCCAGTTTTGGAGTGTTTCCCTTTGGGCTTTGTCCTTCCTGCATGTTCCAGTTAGTTTTGGAATCCAGTTCCCATCACATTCAGCTCCTCAGGTCTTCAGTGCAGTTGATTCCACTCCTTTGTTCCCTTAATGTCTCAACATTTGTCCTTTGTGAGACTTTGGTGTGTGACTACAGACATTGCTAGAGATTCAGCCCTAATGAGGTACCCTTAAAAACTCTTAACCAGAGTCTTCAGAGGCTCTGGATGACTCAGAGCTCAGAGCTCAGAGCTTTAGAGACAGTGAAAGAACTTCACTTACCTTCTTGTGTGTGTGAGACACTGTAACCCTTCTCAGGATGAACT
Organism: Regulus satrapa; assembly: GCA_013396955.1. Taxonomy (NCBI): domain Eukaryota; kingdom Metazoa; phylum Chordata; class Aves; order Passeriformes; family Regulidae; genus Regulus; species Regulus satrapa. The sequence continues at coordinate 72,724 of VWZN01007003.1, forward strand.
AGCATTTTCATTTTATAGACAACTGAGAAATAAAGATCACACTTCAGAACCTACTGCATTCTATGAGGAATTAGTTAAATGACTGAGGTGAAGTACAAAGCCTCCTAACCCCACTGAGATCTCTGCAGCAGTCAGACGTTCCTCACCTGAAAAACGAGGTACCTGTGCCAAGCTATTTGCTTTGAATTCTGTCTGGTTCTTGAAGAAAGCAAAGCTCATCCAGATCATGGATTGACCTGTCTCAGACACGCAGCCAGGACGGGCAGCAGAGGCTTACCTTAAACTGGCTGTAGAGGGCCAATGCTAGGAAGGAGGAAACAAACACTGCACTGACTTTCCCCATTGCCATGAGAACCACCCCAGGATCCTGCCTGTGACATGTCCTTGCTTTCCCTGTTTTCTGAGCTGCAGAATGGCAGCAGCACAGCCCTCGCTTCCCAAAACAGCATGAGAGACCTACTACAGCACTGAGGCCATGCTGCTGTCCCAAAAAGATGGAAGATGGATGGAAGCTCTTCCACTGGCAAGTTGAGGCATGTTCCATCCCCATAGAAGAGATAAAATGGCAGAGCAAAGCAAATCTCTCTCCTCTCGTAAAAACTCTGGAAGGGGAGAAAAACTGTGCCTCACTCCTAGAGCATGTCTGCCTCAAATTCATTGTGCTCTGCTGGGCACCTACTGACCTTGGCAGTGTCACAGGACTAGTGTTTGTCTAAAAAAGTAACCTCCTTGTGAACAGGCTCTTTGCTTTGGGAAGCACAAAGCAGTCTTGTCTTCCAAGTGTCCAAGCCTTCTTTTCATGTCTGTTTAGTCCTTCAGTAGCATTTATTTTTGTCCTTGAGAGAAAAAAAACAACTCCACATTAAAGGGATGGTGTCCAGTTAAACCCACAGGCTGCACAAAACCCTAACTTCTGCTCCCCCCTTGCAGGGGAAGGAAGTGGAAGAGACCAACAAGAAACAAGAGAAAAGTCCATCACAAGTCTATCATTGGGCACAAAACTGCTTTTGCTTTCTAGTGAAAAGGAGCAGAGCATCATCAGCAGCACAGAGCAACAGGCCAAACAGGCCAGAGCCTGAGGCTTTTGAGTAGCAGTAGTAAGAAGTTCAGGAGCTACATTTCCATTTGTCTTCATTTCCAAAACCCTTTCCAGATGAGATAGCTCAGAGCAGGGAGACACCAACGTTCCACACTGTCGTCTTGGTGGTGGGTCTAACTCTTGGCAATGCCAGACTTCAGCACATGGTGCTGAAGTGCTATAAATGATATCATATCAGAAACACACCATTTCATGCTGCCCCTCAGTGTCCACAGCCCTTCTAACCCCTCAGGACAAGACTGCTCATGCTGTGTGAGGGAGCTGAGCAGGGGCTGCAGGTCACCACTGCCTCCTGATCCAGCTGCAGGCACATGTCCACTGTGTTCCAGGTAAGTGCTAAGCCAAAGTGCTTGGGCTTCTAGTGGATCATGCTCACCTGTTTAACTCCACACAGGAGAGGTATTCCCAGAGCCAGTGCCAGCTTTGTCGCCTCCAGCACAGTCTCATGACTGTGTGTGGCCTGAGGCAGCTGCAGAATGGCCATCTAAGGGCTAAGGAAGCTGAAGCCCGAGGAACAAAGTTCAAGGCAGAGGTTCTGTATGGACAGTGTGTGTGGTCAGGACCTGCATTCCTTGGGGGAGAGGCAGAGAGGAGAGCCGGACTGCCTCAGGAGCTCTCCTGATGGGATATTCAAGAGGAAATAAGCTCATTTTAGCCACAAACCATGTTTTGGGCCACCCATCAACATTTGACATCCCAGGTCAAGGGGCTGTGCTCCTGGCCGGTAGCACAGGGACCGAGCTGAGCCCCTAGAACCGTCACTAAAGCACCCTGCTCTCCAGCTCTGTGGGACAGCAACTGCAGCCCTGCCCTCTGAAATCAGGGGGACTCTGGCCACAGTCCTGATTGATCTCCCTCCTACATCAATACCTTATCTTTTAGGTCCACTGACTTCAGTGATTGGAGATGTCAGGGCCTGGATGTCCATGAGGGCATGGCTGGGCCCAAAGAAGTGGAGGCAGCAACTCCCAGAGGACAGAAGCTGCAGTCCATGCCTGCCTCATGCCCAGTGAGTTAGGGGAATATTAACAACGCATCACTCGGCGTAAGTGCTCCTGGATGCCTGGCTGACTTTAGCAAGGGGCACTTTGAGAAGGATAAAACTGCATTTTCATTCCTGAGAATCCTTCTCCAGTAATAAGATGTGCCCCATGGGATGCTGGCAACATATTGGTATTGTCTGCAGAGTAGCTGGGGGCTCGGGGCTGACATTGCTGAACCGTACACACAAACCACGACTGAATGTCACCAGTCCAGACCCAGGATTTTCAAACACATAGACAGCCACAGGTAGACTGTCCTCCAATTAGTCCAGGAATCTAAAAAAAGAAAACAAACACGACCCAAACCTCTCCGGAATTTTTTATTCTTTCCTTTGCATATAAAACATCATTAAAATAATTAGAAAAACAGATGCATTGTATCAGTAACTGACAAATTAAGAATTCAGTCGTGGTTGTTCAGAAACCCACTGCCTCCTTGCAGTACCAATAATGATTATTTATAGCCTGCTCTGCAGGGAAAGCAATCCAGAAAAACGGAATTGTTATAATGTAATGCACTCATCCCCAGGGAGAAGTCTAGTGCAAGTTGCAGCAGACATCTCACACCATTTTCTTGTCTTGAATTTTAAACTGTATTGTAAGTACTGTTTGTGTATTTTGCAGAGAACGTCTCGGTTCTTCTGTAACAAGTACCCATTTTATTCCTGCTGAATTTCATTGAACTTACTCCTGATTTATAAGAGGCAGATCCGTCCATATTACTGCTTTATAGAGCAGTCTCTTAGCTGCCTATTCACAAGGATGTACAGCCTGGCAAAAGAATGAGCTGAGGGAATGAGCTGGGTGGCAGATGAGCTATTACTCTCGATGATATCACCATAGCATCTGGAGCAGTTACATGCAGCACTAACACAGGGTATGAGAAATTCTCTGCTCTCGAAAAGAGCTAACAAAGAAAATACACAGAGGGCGGGAGGTATGGAAGAGTCATAGAAAGGAGAAGGAGCTGCACAATGTCACATCGCCAGCAACTGAGAGAGGCAGGAGCAAAGGCCCTGTCTCAGCCCGCTCCAGCTTCATGCTGCCTTTGCTCATTTCTGGTTCTGCATCTGGATATGATGCATCTTTAACTGGAAGTTAAATTCAGAAAAAGAAAGTAATTTTTTTTTCTTATTTGCTAAGAAACTGGCTTTCTGCTGGTTCTGCAAACAAATTCTTTCCCATGATTAATACCTGTCTCCTGTGCTGAAGACATCAGTCTCTGCATGGATCAAATCTTAATGAAGCAAAGCTCTCTTCTCAGAAAAGAACATTTCCCCTTTTTTTCTGCAAGTATTCCTCCTCACAATTGCCCTTGTTTAGCCCTATGATAATTTTATGATGCACTCCCAGCATAAATCACAGTACTTCTCATTATTGTGTGCCACAAGTGTTTACAGAGCCATTTTTGTGGCAGATACCGGCCTTTAGACATTCCACATTTCCTGTTTCACTGGAGCCTATCACTCACTGTTCTGTACTGAGATGCAAGTCCCTAATTAATTTATACACAACAAAGCATTTCAGTCATTGCAATGAAAGCGTAATGGAGAGCAGACCATTAGCAAAAATTGGCTATCAAGCATGGAGAAATTATTTCCTTTTCATGTTTCCATCAATATTAAGATTGATTAATCATCTTGCAAAAAAACCCTCCCCCAATACCAAACTGCCTTTACACTTTTCCACCAATGCTGGACAGGATACCTGTACCAGTTTAGATTTCTGCCACAGCAAGGAAACCTCTCCGTGTGCTGAGAAGAACTGGGGACTTCGCAACTGGTTCAACCCTACTCATATTCTCTTTATAGAATCAGAATATAATAGCCTGGTTTTAACAAAAAGAAAACAAGATTAAATTCAATATATTCTGAAGGAGTGAAAATTCCTAGCAACAGCTGAAAGGGAAGTGGAATCTATAAATGCCTCTTTCATCATAATCAAATTACTATTCAGTGCAGTTACATTTATTAATAACAACATCCCTTAAACCGTATTGTGAAAATCTATTAGCAAGAAATGCTTTAAAATGTTCAACAGGCTGTAACAGATGATTTACCAAAAGCAAAAACAATTAAATGCTATGAGCAGACTGGGCATTTTCCTGGGCCATGGAACTTGGCAGGGGGACATTATGGTATGATCAGAAATGGACAGATTGCATAGCATAACTTTTTAATTCTATCATCTGCATTAGCAGGGGGATAGGCAAGCTAAGAGGTTTTTCTGACTTTTCCCTTCATCTCACTTCTATATGTACTCACCACTAAAATTGCTGATGGGCAATACAAAGTTGTCACCCATGGCATTTGCTACACACTGAGGTACCAGACTGCCCTGAATCAGATTTGGAGAAGAACTTGTGAGAGCAGATCATTGCTCCCAGAGAAAACATCCTCTGACTGTCCCAAATCTGACAAGAGCCCTCTAAGAAGTTTTTTAATTGTCCCCATGAGGGTCTGACCTGGGGGGCAAACACTGCATTGTTTTCTCCTTCAGCACACCCTGCACTGGCGCTGGAAATTCTCATATTCCTCTCCTGTATTCCTTTCTAAACACAGTTGAAATGTTGATCACTGCTGAGCAATCACTGTGAAAGAACTGGATATTGACTCTAAGTTCAGGTAGAGGATCCTGTCATTATTTTCCCATTAAGAAAAAAAATTGCCATTCCTGACTTTGGTGCACACCCTGGAAGAGAGAAGGTTTGTTCAGGTCCTGGGGGATCATTCCAAAGGGACAGACTCTGAGTCCTTCTCTCGGCTGCTTCCAGCTTGGAGCAGAGAACAATAATGGCACAGAGAGCTCCGCTCATTCCCCAGCCATGACTGCAGCTATCGCAGCCTCCCGCTGCACCAGTGTAAGGAGGTTTTTGATGACATTTCCTTTGTTGCTGCAGAAGGCAAAGCCTGAGTCAGGGATTACAGGGAAAGGCATGGGGGAAGGGGCAGGAGATGGAACCACAGCCATGGAGGGACTGAAACAGCAGCTCTGGGGACTCCCTGCACTTTCAGGGCTGCACAGGGGGTTGCTGTGGGCTGCATTAGGTTTTGCCTGACCTGCTGATACATCAGGTTCCCCTTCCAGATTTGATCATTCCCTAATCGATAAAGAGATGCCTGAGGCAGGTCAGACTGTTTCTGAGGTGGATACAGACTGTGCAGCCCAGTTTCCTCCAGAGCGAAAAGCTCTTTGCACGTCTAAACTGTAGGTGTAATTCACCCAAGCCGACAGACAGACCTGAGTCACAGACCAGCCGCCCTTGAGTTCTTCTGTTCCCCCGGGGCCTTCCACTTAGGAGCACAAAGCAGTGGCAGAACAAATTTGTGGCAGAATGTATCTTCTGTAATCACACGCGAGCTAACTTGTCAGATCATTTTCTGTCCCAGCTGAAATTGCAGCTCCGTGATTGCTTGTGATTGAGCAGAACTAAAAACCACATAATTACACAGGCCGAGGCACAGACATCGGCAGCTACAGATGCTGGTGCTTAGCTGGGAAAGTGCAGCACATGGTGGGGAAAAGAAAGCTGGAAATGATGCGTACATTCCACCTCATCCCCGCTGCAGAGCTTTTGGCCTTCAGCTTGTGCAGAGCAAAAGGCTGGAATTTCTCAGGTGTAATGACAGATTGTGTGGCACGAAACATCAAAAACTGCCAGTGCTTGAGCTGGTGGGTTCAGCTCGCCCAGCCAGATGAAAGCAGTCTGGACTAACGCTGGTGAGACAATACTTGGCATCTCACAGGCACATCATTCTTGGCTGTAACATCCCCCTCCTGGTTCATGTTCTGTTTTCTCTGTTGATGACCTCCAGTGATGGAAGAAAGGGGTTGGAGAGGGAGAGGAAAAAGAGAAGGCAGTGGATGGTGCTAGGAGCAGAAGAAAAGCCTGAAGGAATAGGAAAGAGAAGGAACAGCTGTGGGGCTGGGAGGGAAATGGAGACAGGGAATGAAACAGATACACTTCCCCTTTGGGAGGGTGGGCTGAGCCAGTGGGAACAAAACAGGGCTAAATGAAAGGGAGGAAACCAGAGAAGAGAAGAAAGATGGAACAAGGGAGATCACAGAGAACAACAGGAAGCGTCACTAAGAGGACAGAGATGAAGGCTGGGACATGTTAGGAAAAAGCAGACAGTGGAAAAAACTTCAGGAATATTATGCAAAAGACAGAGAGAATTAGAAAAATGTCCTATGAAAATGCCAGCTGCTGAAACTCCTGTACACTTACGTCAACATCACACCACAGACCAGCACCAGGGGAGGAGGTTTGGGGTTGATTTTTAATTGCATGGAAAGGCTCTCAGCAATGTAGAACGTGAACTTCAGCTCCCACTGAAGTCAGAGTGGTTCAGAGGTGCTTACAGCCACAGGAGCACAAGACCTAGCTTGATAAAGCCCATGAGATGGGAAGCTTTGTAATGACCTTAAGAACAACCAGCCGGGCTGCCGTCTCAAGCCCCAGAGTGATAAGGGTCTGCAGGTGCAGGGAGGGAGCCCAGGGCAGGAACACTGCCCAGGCCTGCCCTGCACCCCAGCAGCCATTCGCTTCCTTGTCCCCAGTGAGCAGTGAGGTCCTTCGTTTACCTGTCCAAGCTTGAGTAGGGGTAAGAGGCATCCTCTTTGCTGCTTGAAGTTAAATGTTTGCCTTATTGGCACAGATAGTTTAATTTGGCTGTTAGTTCTGGGCCAGTGTTATTAGAGAAAGCAATAAAAATGCATGAAATACAAGGAACTACATTAAAACAACATGGAGTTGTTTTGCAAACAAAATGCAATGCAAACAAAAAAAAAGCAGGAGGGCTGAGTATAGAGACAGCCATTCCCCCATTCCATCATCCTCTTCTCTCTAAATAGGGAGAGTGTTATGGTGGAGGGGTGGAGGGCTCAGTGGTCACCATTCATCTGGGAAGTGTCAGATCTGTATCCAAGTCTGGCTCCTTCCCCCAGTGCCAGGGTGGCTGCTAAGGTCACAAGTGGGGACAGATATTTCACTCTGATGCAAGATGAGAATTCGAAAGCACTGAGCTCCCAAAACTGTAGCTTCTGACAGAGTTGTGCTTCAGTGCAATCTCCCCAGAGGCTACTGGTGTTCATCCTCAGCCACATCTCCTTCCAACCTACATAAACCATCATTTAAGTGCACCTAAAGTGTTCTTCTCTCCACATATCACTGCTGAGCTGCTTCCACAATGAGTTCTTACACTTGCCATGTTTTCCCATTGTTTTTTGTGACCATATAATAAGGGGCAGGTCTTCCCACCACACAGAGGGACAGAGAGATGTCAGACACCTGTCCTGGCTGGTGCTCATTGCTTGAGCCCAGCTTTTGAAGCTCTGTCAGATTTCTGCTCTGGTTTCTGCTCTGGCCTTGAGATCTTTAATTTGCTCATTTTATTAACTGATCTGAGCCACAGCTGTGTCCCCACATTTCTTCTGCACCATGAAAACCACAACTGTGTGTTACATCGGGGACAACAGCGAGGTGATTGTTGTAAAGCCTGGGATTCCTAAGGAAACAAAGCTTTACATGTAATCACTGTGTGTGTGTGTGTGTGTGTGTGTGTGTGTGTGTGTGTGTGTGTGTGTGTGTGTGTGTGTGTGTGTATGAGATAGCAGTTCTAGAACAGCATCAGACAATTTCAACACAACAGGAGAAGATCTCTCAAAGCTCTGAAGCTCCCAGAGGTGGCTGGAGATGACAGCTGGAGGATACAGCCACCGTTAGTGTTCCCCGAGGAAAAGGCAGCAGTGAGTGCTTCCTCTGCAGCAGGCAGTGAAGACACCACACGGGTGAAAGCTGCTCATTAGACCTGATCAGGAAATCACTCCGTAATAACCTCAGTGTGCCGGAACACCGTCCCTTGCCACTCCTGTGGGAACTGGACTCTGCACAGTTGTTACATTCACAGCTTTCCCCACTCACCTGCCTTTGACCCTGACGCTTAAATTCCAGGGTAAGGGGGTCCCTGAGTGCTAGTGCCAAATGGGCAGCAGAGGCAGCAGTGAGAGGATGCAGGTGGGAAATGTTAGAACTGCGGCGCTGCCTCTCGGCACAGCCATTGTTCCTATCCAGGGGCAGCTCTGAGAACATGGTGTGAATTACAGGAACTGGATCACTGGCTTGAGCAATGTCAGCACGTCCCTTTGAGGACATTCACTCCCCTATGCCATGAAACGACAAGTTATTATTTAACAGCAGACCTCAAAGGGAGGAATGTTTTCTGTATTCATGGCTTCTAACAAGCACAGCAATTGTTTACTGTACTCTGAGCAACCCAACAGTAGCTATAATATAATAATTATAGAGAAACCTTCCTAAAAATGTATTTCCAGTGCATCAGCATAAATTCAGCTGGCATTGAACACAAGAGTTCAGCACAGCTTGAGAATCAGATTGTGCATTTTGTACAGCTGTGCAAGGCTCTTTGGAGTTCTGGAGCCAATGCCTTGCAATGATGGAGGGTAGGACAAGAAGCAGCATAAAATCAATCAGAAGAGCCACAGGTTCTTTTCTCTGTGGTCAATGACAACAGAAAACCCCAGGACCATTTTCAAACTGGATAAACTGAGGGTTTGGAAATCGTAACAGCATTTTTTAATCTGGGTGGTGACCTGTTGGTCTCTGGTTTTAGAGGTTCAGTCTGATTCCAGACTGTGCCAGCATTTTTCATGGAGATGATCCTTTATTATTATTTTATTTCATTCCCAAACAGTAGAATAGCATCTAGAGGACCCTGCAAGCTCCCTGGAGGATCTTTCCTTGTGCTCAGTATTAGTGAACTCCAGCTCATGCTACTGTGCCTCAACTTCCTCACCTGCAAATAAGGCCAAGACAAAAACCCCTCAACCTAGAGGTGTGTTCAGGTTTCAAAAACAGTTCTAGCACCTTGAAAGAAGGTTTCCCTAGGAGCCCTGTTGCAATTTTTTTTGCTTCAATTAAAAAGTGTCTCTTTTACAATGCACAATCTGTTGACACTTCTTACAGCTATCTCTCTAAAAAGAGCTGGGCTTTGGTAGCTCCTGGATTTGCACAGCTTGTCAAACAAACAGGCTCACCAACCTTCCACGACACACAGCACTTCTGTGTAACTTTGCAGGCTGTGTTTGACTTGTCTGAACTTGAACAGTCACCACTGATTGATTGGCTTCTAAAAATACCCACCCACCATGGTTCGAAGTCTGGAGAGCTCTTGTTGATTTAGATGGAGACTTTCTTGCTGGTCAGAGGCTGACAGACATCTGACACCCGAGCTCTGCTCCTGCCTCCCGCCCCGGGAGGGACCAGCAGAGAGACCCAGCCCTGCTGCACACACTGACAGCTCTCAGTTCTGGGGCAGGATGAAAGCATCTCTACATGTCTCTTCTCTTCCTGCACCCCCATGTCCAGGCTCCCCCGGCAGCTATTGGCACTCAGTGGGATGATCTGCAGCCACCAGGAGCTGGAAGTGTCCCCACAGTGATGGGAGAGCTTCCAGAGCAGCCACTGCCAGCAGAAGGCATGGCAGCACTCCCTGGAGAGAGATGCAGACCTGGTCACTATCACATCGGCCACCAGGAGAAAAGCCAGGCTGCCACTTCCACTGGTGGCAGTGGATGTCCTGTTATCTGTAACCTGTCACTGCTGGCACTTTCATCACAGCTCCCAGATCCATCATCAAGCCAGCTCTAAGGCAGAACTCCATCCGAGGATAAAAGCTACTTTGGGCTCTCTGGAAGACCACAGCTAGACAGTTGCCTATGGAGTACCAGGTTGATAGCAGAGATTAATGAGATTCCGGGAGCATGTGGGACTGGAGATGATCACTCCAGCCAGACCCGACTTTCACAGCTCCACATTCAATCCCTTTTGTTTACAGGTTACAAAATGGGACCTGGCACTGCTTCCCCAATGCAAGGTCTTGCAGAGCCCATTGTTCCAAGACCCAGAGCCCTCCTTGCTTCCATCTGAAGTGTATTGCATGACAGTTTATAACTATTCTGTCAGCCAAAGATTTCCCTTCTTTTATATAATACCCTTCCTCTGCAGCAGCTACAGAAAGCAGTGCCCTCACTCCAGCTCTCCTACCCTGAATGACCCACACTCCTTTGGCTTTTTCTCGCAAGCACCATTCATTATCCCAGTCACCTTCTAAATTTTGGATTTATCCTTCCCAAAGATGGATTATGAGAACTGTCCATGGCTTTTCAGGTGAAAGTTCAGCTGCTCTTTGTACACTGGCAGGAGCGGTTCCTCATCTTTTTTGGAAACAGCTTGCCCGATAAACCCTATGATCTCATTTGGCTTTTGTGTTCAGTTTTAAAAGGGGTATAAAGAAGGCTCTCCAGTATTTCACTTCATTTTATTTTAGCATTTGTTATCTGGAAAGAAGAGGGTAGTTAAACTGCCTTTTTAATTAAATTCCTTTAAATCTTTGAAAACAATAAAGAAAGAAGGATAGCAAACAGAGTAAGACAGAAGAATTACCATGTGTATGACCAGAGGTATTTTTTCCCGTAACACATTTATATATAAATCTCTTTTCCAAAAACTTGCAACATTTCTCAGTTGCTCAGTCTGTCTCCCGGGCAACTTGACACCTCACAAGAGGAGCCTTGTGCCTCTGCTCCTTAGTGGGACATGAGTCTTAGGAACTCTCTTGAAATTGTCCCCTAAATAAAGAGTATTCCTAGTTTCTGGAAGGTGAGAAGAGCTTGAGGGTATTGCATCCTTCTGCCTTTGCTTCTCTCCATCATCACAGAGCTAATGAAAAAGGCTCTGAGCAGCAATAATTTCATTAAACCATGGTCCCTTTGGGCACACAAATTCTGTAGGTCTGGGAAAAGCTCCTAAGAACTTACATGAGCAAGGAGACAGTAAATAGGCTTAGGTTTGCTGTAAAAGGGTTCAAATCTGCAGTGTCAAATGTTTAGAGTTCCAAACATTAAAAAAATAAAGTTGAAAAGCCATGGCTTAGCTAAAATAACCTGAGAAATGTCCTCTGCTGTCAACACAGCACCTACAGGATGAACTCTCATCCTTGCACTGGATGTGGAAGAAAGGGGGCCTGTCAGAAGCTCAGACCCTGACTGAGCAATTCAATCAAATTCCTGGTGCAATAGTTCTGACCACAATGAAGATATCTGAGTGCAGAGCTGCATCCTGCTGCATCCTGCTGCATTCTGCTGCATCCTGCTGCATCCAGCTGCATCCTGTGTCTTGGTGTGCTGGAACCATCAGTCCCAAGAGATCAGGGCAGCTCGAAGCACCAGCATGGCCAAGTTGCTCATCTCCCACTGCTCCAGCTGGCCACAAGGATCACAGAGTGGATGTAAAACACTGTAGGTTTGACTCATAGGGCAGTTTAAAACCCCACAATATTAAGACTGGAATGTGTTTGCCATTTTCACTGGAACTGGGGGATCAGGAAGGTGCGGGTGTGCTGGTTGCTCTGTGGGACAATCTGTACTGCAACAGCACCTCAGAGCTCTCTCCAAAACTGATCTTTGTCTCCAAAAGCAGACTTTTGTGGCAGCTGGTGCTGCTTTTAATGTACATTCAGCCCTTTTAAAGTACAGATTTCAGAAACGTAAGACTGGGTATTGATGGCAGCTACTTCACTGTCTACCAAATGGCTCTCAAACATTGCTTGCTGCTTACCCTTTGGTGATAGATACTTTAGGCAAGTTTTTTACAACATGATTTCTTTTTTCTTTTCTTTCTTTCTTTCTTTCTTTCTTTCTTTCTTTCTTTCTTTCTTTCTTTCTTTCTTTCTTTCTTTCTTTCTTTCTTTCTTTCTTTCTTTCTTTCTTTCTTTCTTTCTTTCTTTCTTTCTTTCTTTCTTTCTTTCTTTCTTTTTTATAAGGAGACAATGCTTTCTGTGTCTCCTTCCTCAGACACCACAGCTTTCCCAGAGACCTCTTGAACACCAAGGCCAGAAACCAAGTTCAGTTATTGTAGGTTGAAGTTAATCTAAAACTGGTGACTTGTCAATTTTAGTAGTTTTAATTTCCCAACTGTCTGCTTGGGTTGCACACACATGAAACTTTTAACTTCTCTGTCCCCACAGAGAAAACCACTGTGTTTCCCTGCCCTCCATAGAGTGTGTGACCTTTAGCTGCTCTCCCTTGCTTATCAAGTCAAGGAATTCATCCAGCTCCTCAGCAGCTTCAGCCATTGACTCTTCATTCACATCTCTCTAAAGGCCCCACCAGCTCCTTGATCAGTTTAGAGAGATTTATACTTGTGTGCCCCTTCATATCCTTCCTCCTCAGGCTTTGATTTACCATTGTGGCTTCCTTATCACTCTATAGCACTTCCTACACATTTGTCTTTAGAGCTCCTCATTTTCCCTCTTTGAAATCACCCCCGAGTTGTGTTTCCTTAATGGCAGTGGGAAAAATTCACCCGTCAGAGAGGCCTTTGCAAGGAGCTGTGCAAACATGAGCTCCCAAGGAAGGCAAATGGCATTTTGCTCCTCCCGCTGGCCCTAAGCACAGGAAGAACTTTCAACCTATATCAAACTTTCTTGGGCAGTTCTCAGCCCCTTGCCTGCCTTTACATTTCCTGTGCATTCTCTGAAGAAAAGCTTTGTGCCCTCCACAAGGCATGAGGAAATACGATCTTTTTCACCTGCTTTCTCAGTGCCCCCTCTCAAAGAGCCACTCCAGTCCAGCATCACTTTCTCTAGCACACAGAGTTCCACAGCTGCAAAATTTAGTTCGTCTTTACCCCCTCCCACGCCCCCTCCTGGATTTTGTGATCCATTCATTACACAGTTTGTGCTACCCCATTTAAAAAAACAAACATGACTAATGGGAAAATGCAAGGTTGTGCTGGAAAGGACAAGGCTGGGGTGACCACCACCCTAAGAATCTCCATTAGGGCCTCGTGGAGCCCCAGGTGAACCGATCTGGATGAGAATGATGGATCAAAGGAGCCACAGCCCCCTCAGTGCTCAGCTGCTCCTTGGCTGGACCCAAGGTTCGAGTTCCTGATTTTTTAACTCAGCCTTTGAAGTTACTTTCACATTCATTCTCCTGCTCCTAAATATTCTCCTCTGCAGGGATTAAAACTGGTAGTAAAATATCTCACAAATGTTTACGATCACTATTACACCTGTTCCTAGAAGAATTTCACAGTCAATTGAGTCACTTTATTCTTTTCATATTGGTTTTTCCTACCCTCATGTGTGATTTCCCAACCACGTGAATGAAGAGAGAGCCCTGGAAGGTTTTGAATTCAGAGCATTCTTTATAGTGTTTTAAACTCAAATCCTCACCAAACACAGACGTGCAAGCCAGGCAGATAATGAGATGTCTTCAACCAGCTGAACTGCAAAAAAAAAGAGGGAATGTTTCCTGTAAACATTGCCTCCAAAGCACTAGGATGTGTATGGCCAAGAACTCAAGCCAGCTGCTATAATTTCTAGATCAATTTTACCCAAATAAAGGCATTCCTACTCTACATTGCACAGCTTTGATCCTTTAAGGAGGAATTTCTGTTACCAGTTCATACTGATCTGGATATAACCAGTACTCTAGCATGCAAAAGGCTGGACAGAAAACAGGGGAAGAATTTAAGCTTTCTTTGGCATTTATTCAACCTGAATTTCCCAATAGAAAAACAAAAGCTCGGCACTTATGGGTGAAATTCCCCCATGACAGAGTAAGGCTTGTTTTACAAAGGGGAGTTAAGGCAGGCACAGTCAGGCCATTTGGAATTAGACTCTACAAAGTCTAGCTAGAAGCAGGAATAGGAAATAGAGCCTTTGAGAGCCCCCTACTCCCATCAAAATCACCTGGAAATCCCAGGTGCTGTAAGGAGAGGAGAGTCTCCATTTGTAAAATATTCCTGGCCAGAGTTCAATTTTCACTGCGATCACTCACTGCCAATCAACTTTCAGCCCCTTTTCTCCTGTAACCTACTTCAGCTGTTAGCACCAAGCAGCAATAAAACCATATCCATGTTCACTCACAAATCACATTGAAATGCCTTCATGCAAAGGGAAAAGTTGCACATCCTACACATCAGATTTCACGTGGGAACATCTCTCAGACATCCAGCACAGGATAATTTTTCCAATTGGAAAAATCAAGTCCTATAGTAAAGGTTGATCTAATAATTATATTCACTCATTTTTGAATGTCCATGAAATTGTCATAGAGATCCCACAGCTATATCCTCCTGGAGTTCTAAGGAAAACCTTATCTCATCCACTGAGATACAGTAACTTCCAGCACAATGTTCAGTAGTTATAGCTCTGTCCTAAAAGTCTAATTGCACAACACAGTAAAAATAGATCCAACACGAGCACTTACAAAAATGTACTGCAATGTCAAACAGCTCTGCCAAAAAAACACAATGGCAGGCCTTGGTCCTGCAAAGCCCCACATGCAGTCACGCTGCTTTTTCACACATTTGGAATAGCTTTTCTAAAATCCATGCAGCTATCCATAACAGGCAAGGCCCTTTGCAGGAGCAGGGGACTGCTTTACTTGTTCTATTGGTGGAAAATTAGATCTGCTCGCTCCTATACAACCTCTTTCAAACAGTATTGAATTACCTACAAGTTACTAAAATTAGACTAACAAATAAATTACTTTGCAGCTGAGCTGATAAAATGTGACTGTTTACACATGATTTAATCCTAGAACTAAGATTAAAGACTACTTCAAACAGAGCCCTTATCCAGTATGTCATATAAAACTCTGTTTGGTTTCAGCAGAGCTGAGAATGACTTTAACAACCTTGTTAATCACAGATTAAGAATGGAAAAGATCCTACTTGGCACCAGGTGTGCCATTAATAACAACTGGGATGCAGGGGAGCTGCAGGATGACCCAGCTGGAGCGCCAAGGAGGAGCTCCAGGGCTGGATCTGTGCCATGCCCAAAGCACAGTCACAACCGGGACAGCAGCTCCAGAGCAGCCCACAGGAACAGGAGCTCCTGAGCCCTCCTTTCTCACACCAGCTCTGCATGAAGTCCTCTAAGCTGGTGGTGGATCCACTTGAAAAGTCAGCAACTACCCCTGGGAATCCAAAATTGCCTAAATCAGTGGTTTCTAGCCCTAATAAGTCCCCTCCCTTTTTGTTGGTTTGTGTCTTGGATGAAACAAGGCACGAGGCTGATGTTCCTCACCTTTCCGTTTGCAAGGGCCCCATGGGCATGTATTTAAATACATGTTAAGGTCCTTGTCCATGTCTGGGAAAGCCTAGCACTCCAGAGGCACAGGCAGAGGCTGAGCACAGCCTTTGTTGGTACAGCCAGTGAAGCTCCTACAACCCTCCTCTCTGGACCCCACAGGCACCTGGCACCAAGGCCAGGCTCAGGGCCAGGGCACCTGGGAACTTTTCAGAGCAGTTGCCATCTGCCAGCACCTCACCTGGTCATCCCTGTACCTTTTGCCCTCCCTCTCTCCAGGGGCCTCCTCTGCAGTGCTCCTCGGTACTGGTACAGCCACCCTAGGTGCTCCAGCTCTCCCTTCCAAGAGCATCTTTCTGCTGGGGTGGGAAATCAGCCACTCTCAGGTTGGAGTGTGGTCCATGGCTGACTTGCAGGCACTATCACGGAACATATGTGAGGTGGAAATGGGCTGGAGTAGGAAGAAGGTCCAGGCTTACAGAACTCTGAGACTCAAGTGAAGCCCTGCAAGGTCCTTTCTACTCATCCAAGGCAGAATTCCAGCACCATGGGCTCTCCTAACCCCACCAAACCACACAGAGAGAAGAGAAAATCTGGTCAACATTAAACATATCTAACCATTATTTTTAAGCATAACCACAAAGGCTTTGCCTGAACAACCCTTCTCATATTTACCTCCCATGCAGTCCCAAGGTCCCCAAAATGAATCAGAGAGACTTTGCATTGCAACAGCTGCCCTGTGTGTAAGCACTGGACAACGACAAGTTTTCCCACCAAAATCCCTCTACAGAAACTTTGCAAGCCTATCTTTTTGGTCTTAGCTGTTGCTCTGCAAAATCCAGGTCCATACGGGCAGTACACAGCACACTGGGATGGCATCCAAGGATCTAGTTGGCACTGCCAGCCCCAGCTCACCTCCAGCATGTGAAATCAGCACAGCCAACCTAACTGACCACCTACAGGTGAATAATCTCCCAGTTGTTTGTTGCAGTCAAGACAGAAAATAAAGGGGGGACAGAATTCTTTCCCCAGGATCCCATTTTAGTTTGTCATAAATCTCCCAAAGGTAAAAAGCAGAAGAGAAATCTGGAATCCTCCCTTCTGCTGTGCAGTAGATAAGCTGTGATTCAGCATGAAAGTCCTCCTGAGTTTTTCCTAGTTTCCATTACTGCAGTGCCCAAATATCCCATTGTGAAACAAAGTCTCCCCCAGCGAGGTGCAGTGCCAGCACACAAGAAACATCAGGGGGTTTACAAAAGAGAAGAGCAATCCTGGCGCCTGATATTCTGAAAACGCTGTGCAGCCGACCTTTGGAAAGCAATTCCAAAATCCCTCTCATCAAAACAGAGGCTCCTAAAATCACTTCTCATATTTTATAAGGTTGGTCAGATCTCTGCCCTGACAGTTTAGCAGCAGAATTCAAGTTTATGATCCGTATTCCACAGCCTTCACTTTTACAATTTACTGCATGTTAAGGCCCAGGCAATTGCAGAGAGCACGCACAGAATTCTCTTCCTGCTTATATTGCATGTGGTTTGCATTGTTTAGCTTTTATTGTGTGCTCCATGCTATTAATGCCTCGTGTTTCTATAGCATCTCCCAGGTGAAGGACTCAACCGTGTAGAAAGGTAAAAGCAGCTGAAGAACACAAGCAAATCTAGCAGAACCCCCCGCTCAGTGGCTATTTTGCCAATTTAAAGTTGTCTGGTAAAGTGCTGAGTAGTGCCTTTCTGCTCCTGCAAGAAGCCTGTGTTCCTCTGCAAACTTCTGCCAAGCTGGTGCAGGACCAGACTAGTTTATCCCTGCAGTTCCCCTGGCAGGCACTGGGTAAGTGACTCTGAGCTCTCTGCCCTTTCCACAGCACAGAGCCAGGGCCTGCACGTACCCATTTCCTTGGGAAGCTCTGGAAAAGGGCAAAGCTGATAAATGCACTTCTGTACAGCCAGCTCTGCTCCAGCTCTTCCTCCCCTGCAAGTCCTGAGGGCTTTACTAGCACGCTACTGTCAGTACGAGGAAAAAAGGAAATTCTCCTGAAGGTGTTTGGGTGCCAGGACTAAGTGTACTGACAATTATTTTCTTTGCACAGAGCTGCCATGTGTTCAGGTTTTCCTGGATATTTCATTTTTTCCTCATACAAATAATGCATAGCAGAATTAGAAGACTTCATATATTTGCTGAAAAGGTGGAATTTTCAAAGGGAAGTAGAGATAAGCAACTGCTTGCCTAGGATTCCTGGCTATCCAGCAGCCAGTTCGAGAGTAGCAGCTGCTGGACTTTGGGCATTCCTGGTTTTGTCATATATATAAGGATCAGCTACACGACAGACATGTGACCCTGAAGATCTGAGCCTGCTCTGTGCTTCTACAACAATCCCAGTGTCTTACCCTGTGTGTGCAGATCAACTGCACAGAACACACGCAAAGGATGCTTCCTGCAAATGCTGCATTCAGTGTGCCAATAGAGAGATTTCTGCAAGGAAATATTTACCTCCACTTGGCTTTTAGCACGTCTTCCTGTACCTCAGCCTGGCAGTGGGATGCTGTCATCTATCCACAAATCCTGCAAACACCCAGGACAGATATAATTTCAGTTGAATCAAAAAGGTCACCCAAGAGCAGCACAATAACACAACCAACTCAATCACACGGGGTATTTGTCAGATCTTGTTCCTGTGTGCTCTTCCCAAATCTAACTCTCTTTAGATTCTGACTGAGCCATCACACTTCTTCTGCCTGTGCCCCCGGTACTCAGACATATGTTCAGCTTTGGTTAAATTTGACTTCTTGTTGTGTTATGAAACTGAGCTTTACTCAGTGTTATCTTTTGATTGACTCCTCCACTATTCCCCTCCCAATGGATTTATCTGAGGCCAATGACAGCCAGCAAATACTTACTAGAACTCTTGTCTTTGGCAGCACATGCTGGCAGTAAGTGTTTTCAGGCAGTTTGAGAAGTGGGTGTCACTTACATTAGCTCACTCTAAAATCTTGACTCACCCTTCATGCACATAATCCCTCCTGCAAATTCTAGGCCATGGATTTTAATAGTTTCCAAAGTAGGTGTGAGGGCCGCTGACTGTGCTAATTTAGTTCCTATTGATTTATCTTGTCTCCTTTCATGGCAGCAAATTGTAAATGCTTCCTTTGCTTCACTCGGTGTTTGCTCCCTGTGTGACAAGTCTCTAGCATTGATGGAATGTGTTAGTGAGAAGTGCCTTGATGTCTGTTTTCAATATCACAGAGACAGAGCCATCATCTAGTGACAGTCCCACTTTGGGCGAGCTGTCTCGTTCAGCCTCTACCTATTTATCCAGAGGGGAAGCCTGGGCCCTGTGATGTGAAGACTCCATAGTAAGACTCAAATTAAATTCCAGAAGACATTAAATAAACCTGGTTTTAGCATTGGAGGTCAGACTTGCTGTCAGTGTGGGGAAAAGAAGTGGAAGTCCATGGTACAGCAATGCAAAGAAGGAAAACTGATGCTTCATTAGTGTGAGCAAAGGCAGCTTCATCCAGCCTTTCGTATGCATGTTTAATTAGGGCTTGATCCAGTCCTGAGCCCTGAGAAAGGCCTGTGTTTCATCTGCTTTTAGTTCTCACTCCTGATTTGAGTACTAATCACATATTTTTTGCAAATACAGCATGAAGCATTCCCTGTAGGGAAAAGGACATTTAGATGGAGCCTACAAAGACCATAAATTTTTTTCTTTGGTTATAATTATGTATTACGTTAATGTTGTTTTTTAATGAATAAAACAAGTGACTTAATCTTTATAATTGCACATTAAAAAAAAAAAAAAAATTACAGATGCCTTTTGCAGTGTTCTTTCCCTGCCTCCTTCACTGGGAATCCCAGCCTGTGCCTCTGAAGGAGATATGCTGGGACTGGCATTTGCCAACTCAAATCCACAAACTTCTGGTTGTGCCAGTTTGTGAATTACAGACCTGCTGTCTGCAAATGACTGGTTTTCAAAGCAAAGGCAGCCATCATTTCAAAGGCTGAGAAAGAAATCTATCACAAATCAGTGTATGTGGATTTTATTTATAAAGATCTAATTAAATTTTGTTCTGTAATTCCAGTATGCTGTTTACATACACACTGTATATTTTTTTCTTCCTTTTTTTGGCCATGAACACAAGCAATATACCTTATAATTCTCTTCCTCTGTAATGTGCCTGGTTTTTATGCTGGTAAAGTAACATCTTGGCCTATTGTAGCTTGTTACAGTGCACTATAGAATTTTTATGGTATGTTACAGCCTGGTTTGGAGATCATCCAACCAGGCAGTCTGCTTCCTTTTAAAAAATAACATAAAATACTGCATTTTTCGTAATGTGCATAAAGCCATGCAGAAATCCAAGCACGGAAAATAAACAGAGCATTGCCAACACCAAGCACTTAGCAGTCCTGTCCTAGGCCACAAAATCACAAGTTTGCCTTACAAATCTTAAGATTTCAAAGAAACATAATTTTGGGTTTCCTCTATTTGCCCGTCTTCCTTTTAAAACTTTTTGGTTGTTTTTAAGCTATTCTGTACAATCACAAAAGTTGTCCATTTACCTTCAGCTTTAAAAAATGCTGAAATAATCACATAATTACAGGATATGAGGAACCAGAGCTTTAAAAACAACTGCAACAAAATACACGGTAAAACTGCAAAAGTTGGTGCCACTGCAGGCTGAAATCCACTACCTGGCATAGAACTGACACATCCTCATCCCTTTTAACCCTCTCTGGGATGCTCAGAGAGCTAAGTAGAAGCTAAGACTGTCATAAATATATGCAGCAGTTGCTTGTCTCTACTTGCCTTTGAAAATTCCAAATTTTCAGCTTACTATTTGAGAGCTTCTCTTCTATTAAACCAAACAGGATTCCAGGCTGGAAAGGGTATTTCAAAATAACATGAAATGTTTAGTTGGACCTAAAATATAATTTCCTTTAGCAGAGTTTTGAATACTTTTTTCCCCAGGAAACACTGAAAATATGGCATTATTGATCAATCCACAGCAGGCACTGCTTCCTCCCAGTTGTTCCGCGTAACTCTTAATCAGGAATCTGCTGTTCTCACTGCTCTTGTGCTGGTTCAGCTTCCATGGGGAGACATCCCTGCCCTTCCTTAAGGACAGGCAAGCGTGGTGCCACAGAGTGCTTGACCAAACCCACGTGTGGCTGTGGCTCACGCAGGGATCAGAGCTGCACGAGGGGTTCTGGTGCTCTTGGGATTTTAGACACAAGGGTCACACAGAGTTCCCACACCTCTGCAGGACACTGGTTATTCACTATGCTTGTTAAAGGGCAAAAAAAGCACCACACCCCGTGCAGTGGCACAGCAGCAGTGCCTGCAGAACCATGGCTTGGGAAGGGCTGGGCTGCATTCCCATCCTCCACTTGCACCCAGATCCTTAAAGTTCACAAGATGGGCCTGCTGGGACTTCCCTGGTAAAACAAAAGCACTTCATTGTAGTCAGCAGGGTCAGACAAACAAGCATTAAATGACAGATCACTTGTCTTCTGCAGCCCAACCTCAGGTAGGACTTAAAGGCCCTGCAGGAACAACCCAGGTGCCAAGTACCTCTCCTTGGCTCTGCCCTGTGCCTGGAATCAGCACCCAATCCCGGGCAGAGCAGGGCTCATGGCTCACTGCCCCAGGCTGTCCTGATTCCTGAGACACTCCACCCAGGAGTAGCCTAGATGAGCCTTCACCAAAACATCCAAAACCCAGTTGCAGACTGTGGAGCTGGGAACCAATTTTACCGTCCAGGGCCAAATGCTCAAGGCCAAGTCATATAAATGATGTGCACAAGGAGTCCTTCCTTACATGAGCAGCCCCACAACTCAGACAGGGTGCCTGGCTCCAGGCATGGATCCATTTACAGATGGTTTGTTCTGGAGTACATTAATTAGAGGGCATCTTTCACTGCGGCACTGGTGTTCAGCAGAAGGATTGTGAGCAGCAGATCTGTTCTGAGTGTTGACATGTAAGGGTAGCATCGCTTCAGCAGTGATAGGAAGGTGCTGAAGGGATAAAGTCCACCCTCCCAGTAACTCCAGCTCTGGAATCACAGCAGGCCATGAGCCAGCCAGGCACTGATTTGCTCTGTTCCACAGCCCCAGCATCAACACTGAGCAAGTGCCTGTGGGATTGCAAAAACCTCACTCTGTGCTTGGCACATTCATAGGTAAAAGGCAAAGCTTATGAGAAAGCTAATAAATAAAAAGCTGCTGGGGAAGGATGCAGACTCAGATCCACTTTAGATGACCAATTCCTACTGACAAATCCCCTGGAGTTTGAAGGATACACATTGGACTGCAAATTCAGGGCCTCAATGCTGCTGTGGGGTGGCTCACACTGACCCCCCCTGAGATCACACAGGGAGTGCACCAGTGCAGGGAAAATCAAGCCTGCTCTGACACCCTCTCCATCAAAGTACACAGTGTGAGCCAGACAGCTTCACCTTGCTGAGACAGTGGCTGGGTTGGAGTGCAGCAGCATTATTTGCCAAGCTCCCATGTCCACAGCTATCACAAGAGACCCCCTTGGTCCCATGGGACATTGTGCCCTGTTTCCATCAGCTGACAAAGTCCTTTTGCTCCAGGGGGGAAAAAAAAGAAATAAAAAAGTATCATGGTTCTTCGTGAAATTCCATTGTTCTTTAAACCTCCCCCTTAGGTCCACCTCAGGCCACACTGTGAGTCAGTTTGACACATACAAGGGCTGTTGCGCAAGGCAGTGATATGTGTGCCCAGATGTGATCAATCACACAGAGCAAATAACCCCCTCCAACAGCTACCCAGTTCCAGCAAGGGCAAACGTCACTCCTGTGCTGGTGGCAAGCCCACAAACCTTCACACCCACACAGGGCAGGGTCCTCAGAGATCACCGGACTTGTGAGAAAAGTCTCATGAACATCATTCTAATGCCACATTCCCCAACAGTGAGGGTACTGCAAGGCTTCTGCAACACTGAGGGTATGCAAGAATGATTTCTGTCCTGAAAAAATGAATCAAATTCTGCCCAACTTTTAGGCCAAAGCAGCTCCCATACCCACAGTGAGCTGTGAGGCTCCAGGAGTTGTCCTAATATCTACCTGTGCTCACAGGGCACTCACAAATTCATGTCATTAATTTGTACATGGCTGCTAAATAGCATGTGATTCTGCTGGCAAAGCCTGTGCTCTCGTATAGGTTAGAAAGTGGATAAGAGAACAGAGTGAGGACAATATGAAATGAAGGACTGTTCAGGAATGTCTTGCTGAAATAGCTCCTGAACTCTGTGAAGACTTTGCAAGCAGCACTGCAAACAGCTTTCTATTAGGTTTTGGCCCTCAGTTTGTAAGGGCAAACCCACAATTAAAACAGGCTGCAAAACCAGGGAAAATAGCAGCACAGAGTGCCACAAATCCCCTGAGAGGAGAAATTCTTCATGCAGTGTCCGGGCAAACACCCAGTGCAGATGTAATGGCAGAGGTTTCTGCAGCCTCTTCTGCAAGGTTTCCCCCTGGGTGTCCCAGCATAGGAGGACAGCTCTCCATGGACCCAGTCACAGGGCGGGCTGGGGACAGCCTCCAGATGTGCCTGGGGACAGGCAGGGAGGTGCCTTCCAGGTCAACACTTGTTTCTACAAACTCCTCCTGTGCGGCATGAGCCATGCCCAGGTCCCCACCGGGGGTGGGTGACTTCAGGCCAGGGCTCCCATCTGAATGGGGTGGGTGAGACAAGATGTTCAACTTGTATCCTCGTAACCTCTGCTCTAAACAAAGGGGCAAAGCCATTAAGTAAGACAAAAGCAAATAAAAAATCTGGATGGTGAAAGAGCCTATGTGTGTGGAAAACACGGTATTGACCCAAGAGGGCAGGGAGCAGAAATTGCAGTTAAGAATCACAACTTAGGACAGCATGGGTTGTTCTGAACCATAGCAACATATTTAGACTCCTGTATCACAAAATCTCCTTTTCTCAAGGCAGCACCAAGCAATCTGGGCAGCAGGTTGCCCAGTGGCACTGGTAGGAGGATGGCAGGAGTAAACCCTCCCTTGTGGAGGAGCCAAATGCTCCAGGAGCACTTATCCATAGCAGAAAGTGAGCTATGGCACTCTCCACAAAAGGCTGCCTTGCTAATTGAGCAAGCCAAGGCTTTTCTGGAAGGAAAACAAATATATTTGCAGACAGGCTAAAGCAATAAAGGAAAATTTAAAAGGCTGAACAAAGGGACTGGAAAGTCAGTGACAGAAGTTGAAATCTCAGTAGCAGCTGCCTGCAAAGGGGCAGTGGGGTGTGTGCACCAGCCAGGACTCGCTGCCTCCTCCTCACCTGCCCTGCCGGGGAGAGAGGAGATGCAGCACGAGGCTCCAGAAATCCAAAAGATGTTTCACACAGCACTAAATTATCAAAGCCAGAATCTGCATCTAGCATTCAAAAAATAAAAGAGGAGTGCTCAAGCCGTGCAGTCTCCTTGGGGAGGAGCCAAACGCCAGGGAAAGATGGAGCTGTCGGGTCTGAGCCCGAGGACACCCACTAGGGACACCTGGGACTCGAGGGGGCTGCTGAGGCACCCCTGAGCCCAGCAGCGAGCAGGGAGCCCTGTCCCTCCCTTGGGAAACTGGAAAGATTACACAACCTCATCAGAGACCTGCTCCAAACAGAAGGATGAAGACTTTATTCCTCCTATGGTTCAACTGTCTGAATCGGATGTAAGGCTGCAGACCTACATGGTGGGAATGTAAAATCCTGAGTCCCCTGTGAGACCTTGTTGTCATCTTGAGGCAATGGCTGGTCACGGGAGTGTTGAAGGTGGACACTCAGCAGGGAAATTCCCAGTACTCCATTGTGCTTTGACACCCAAACCTGCAGAATGAAGGAATTAGTCATCAAGAATGTGGCACAGCAAAATACATTTTTCCAGAAGAGACCCATCTACAAGTGCCCATTTTCTCCAACACAAACCACAAGCCTTTGACAGATATTTAAGGATGATTATACTGAGATCCTTATATTATAGGAAAACTAAGATGTGCCTGAATGCATTTATATTTCCTACTTCTAAGCCTGACTGTAAAGATGGCTTCTATCCTTGCATTACCTTTAATGCCACAAGAGAGGGGTTTCCTCTCAGTATTCACACACAAAACCCTCCAAAGCACCATTAATGGAGCTGCTTCCCATGGCTGTGGAGAAGCTGAAGGGTGCCTGATCTCTGGGAGTGGAGTGAGCAGCCCAGAACTACTTGCCTCTGGAAGCAATTACTTAATGCAGGAACCCACCTAAATCCTGGTCTAACTGCTAAATTAGATGTTAATAATCGTGTTGGTATTCTGTTCTCCCTGTCTGTCGCAGCTGGAACTGCTGCCTGTTCCATTGCTTGCCTGTTCTGTTCCATTGCTGCAGCACTGCTAGAGATGCTTCAGCCAAGGCAGGGGTCAGTGTGATTAATCCAGACCATCTCTTCTCACACACTGTGGCCACATTTGTGGGGTAAAACCCAGAGTCATTCCTTTGATGTGACACATTTCATAGGCATGACTGAAAGCTACTGGCTTATTTCAACAGGAAATAAGGAGCTCTGGATTTTCAGCAATGAGACTAAGAGGAAAGTTAGAATTTGCCTATCTTTAACAATTAATTGGGAGGAATACAAAGTGTAAATTTAAAGCGCAGTAGCTATTACTGAATTGTTCCTCAAAGATACTCTTCGTTCTGGAATAAAACAGTAGAATTTTGGAAAAAGGGTTCCAGAGTAACATTGTGCTATTTGCAACTCTGGAGTAACAAGTCTAGCAGTGAAGATTTAGTAAGATGGCCATTTTATGCTTTACCTTCTGGCCATCAGAAAAACTCCCTTTCACCTTATTTTTTTCAAACCCAGTTACTCTTTCTCCAGAAAAGAGTTTCTGTTCACAAATGTAGTGGGAAATTCTACAGGGCTCACCTGCACCACTTCCTTTCAACATTAGTTTTTATTGTTTTTATTTAAAGTGGGGGGGGAAAATCACACAGCAAAGAAAGCTGAGCATTTGTAGGAGTATGGTAATATTTTCCATACATGCTTTCCCCATGAGTCAGGGTCCGTCCTGTGCACTGACACATCCTGCAGACTTGCTCTGACTCGTGGGGCAAAGCCATGGGTGTGCACACCCCGAGAAAACAGAGAGAAAACTGCATCCCAGAGCTGCCATGGGAGACACAGTTCCCCAGGCATTTTCTCCCAGGATATCAGCGTGCTGGCTGCTCACTTTGCTCTGCACTGTGAAAATGTGGAGGTGCTAGAAAGCAGCTCTTTGGTGATGGGCTCAGGACGTTTGGAGGAGCTCTGACAGAGGCTGCAGTTACAGTAAATACCCCTGTGCATCTCACAGCTTCTGCTCCAACTGGGAAACTCAGCCTTGTCTAAGCCTGAGGAGTGATTCCAGCTGAGGTTGTGCATGCGGAGCACATGGCTGTTCTCACAAAACACCACACCTGGACACATTTATCCTGGAATAAAATGTGACTTGATGCTGCCCACTTTACTCCCTTGGAGAGTTCAGTTGCACTGGCTTTAAAAAGCCTATTAGGGTAACACAGACCAACACCCTATTTATTCCACAATGAGCTATGCAGGAATACAGATGATGGAATGAGTCCATCCCTAAAATTAAACCTAGAAAAGCACACATTGAATTGCATGTATTAATAACCAGTATGTATCATTTCAGTGCTCAGAGGACCAAATGGCCTGATTTGGACAACTCAAGTGACTATCTGTCAGCAAAATTTCCTCCCCAAAATATTGTTATCTAATCTGAAAGCTAGGCAGATATTTCAGTGGCTTGGACTGTGATTTATAGCCCAGTATATCAGTCCAAACCTCCTGAATGATCTTAATTAAACTCTGAGGGTGAAAAATTAATCATCATAGTTATTTCATTATGCATGACCAGTAAAAAAAGTATTTCAAATTTACATAATGTCTAACAGAAAATTATTTAGTAGTCACATTGAGACTCAGATAATTATTAATTATTTAACTTGTCCTTTTATCATTGGGGAGGAACAGGCAACATTTTGGCACCAAGCTTCTGGACAGTGAAAGGGAAAGGGCTGCTTTGGTATTTCTACCTTCTCCCACAACTGGCCAGGCTCCATACCTGCTCCAGTCCACTGTAATAATGCCCAGTGTCTGCTCTTCTGCCCAGAAACACTTCTTTATCAGCAATCTGTCTCCAAAAATCATTTTCCTAGCGATATATAATCCACTGTATGCCACTAATTAATCTCCAAGCTGTCCCTGGATGCAAATGATTTGTTCTTGGTGCTGAGCAGGACTATGTGCAGGTTTCTCAAACAGGCAGAACATGATGGGACAGGAGCTCCTGCAGACCCCTGCCCTGCAGGTGCTCCTGAACGAGCCCTACTTTGTGTCACCATCACAGGACTCAGTTTTACCACTGCCATCCGCTCCCTTTGGGAAGGCTCTGACACAAACCCTGCACAGGACTGCTGGATGAGGGTGTTTTCACCCCTTGGGTCCCTCCAAGGCCCCTGGGTGGCAAACGGAGCCTCAAAGCAGCAGGTTGGTACCAGCCAAGCCCTGACCCTCCAGTTGTGGTGAAACGACCTCTCTCCACTCTCTTTGTGCTGTCCTGACTACTCTCTGAAGGGAAAGTTATCCAGGACATTCTCACAGATCTCTGTGACCTCCTCAGCTCATTGCATCATCTGAGTTACTGAAGAACCAAGCTCTTCCTCTGAGGAGATTAACAAACTCCTCCTTGAGGTCCTGTCTGCACCTAAGAGGAGTCAGAGAGAGACACAGCCATGAAAGGTCTCATCAGAAACCTCCCCCAGTCCTTCCCCCATGCTTGATCTGCAGGTTTTTCCCAAGACACTCCCTGGATGGCTGTGCCAGGAGCAGGACGTGCGCGGGGCTGGCTGCCTGCACACGGCGGGGCCGTAAATCACAGAAGCGTGGTGAGGGACGTGCCGTGGCACCCGCTGACAACGGGAGCATTGACAGTCCACAGATCAATGCATCAACCCAGAACAGAGCCCCCAAGGTAAAGACAACAACCTGCTTTATCAAGTTATCACTTTAATGAGCCAAGATTGCAAATAATAGACACTCATGTGGGCTAATGGCTTGGTACAAAACGAGGTAAAACAGAATATGGACTGGCATGAACTCTGCAAAACACAGTAGATTATTTATACTGATATTCCTTAAGAATACCTATAAGCAACATTGAAATTGAGAAAGTGTCCCAAAAATCAGCTTCATAAGGAAGTCAAGGAGCACCTGGCAAACTATTACATGCTGCATTGCATTTGCAAGATAATCTGGAAAATTATTACACCACAAGAGTCTTTACTATGAGTTTCATCATCTGCAAGAATTCTTTGGCTCATGATAATATCAGCCAGAGATCAGCCCGGATGCTTCTTTGTAGCCCTGCTGAAGTGGCTCCCAGACCATGTGGAGTAACATCGCTCTTCACTCCTCCCACTGAGGAGCCACAGGGGAGGACTGAGCTGCTGTGCTGCCCTGAGCTCCACTGACACACACAGCAGGCAGCCCCAGCTCTCAGAAAAGGAAACTGAGGCAGAGATCGATTCACTAAATAAGTCAGAGATCACGTACAGGGACAGCAGCTTGGAGATTCCAGATTTTCTGGCCATCTACAACCTCACTGACAGGACCACCACACAGAGGAAATTTCATTTACAAGTGCTGTTCCTACTGGTTTTTAAGTCACCAAGGTGGCAGCATGTCCTGACACCGCCAGGGCCACCCTGCCAACCTGGCCTGCAGCAGGACAGGCAGCACTCCCAGGCTTTTCTAAGTAGACCGGGAAGCAGGAATGTAACACTGTGGAGTAACTCAGACACAACTGAAGCCCCTCTGATAGCCCCAAAAGATACACCCAACCTCACAACATGTCACCTGCCTGTGCCAAAGGGCCACTGGAAGGATGCTAAGGCTGCACTGGACTTGGCCCAGAGGAGGGATATTAGTCAGTGCAGTATATATATTTATACTTCAGTCTTCAGAGAACAGCAATGCCCACTTGTCCTCAGATCTTTGTATGCCTGGGGAGAGGTTTCCAGTTACACAAATTTATTGCAGGGTGACACCCAGAGATCTGATTTCTTGAGAGAGATAATGAAGTCCAGGGCTTTCTGGCAAGGAGCAGAAATGTCAGTGTGACAAGCTGATCGCTTACTGTACCATAACTTAATACATCCTGTGCATGTTTGGGAGGATGTTTTTGATGAACTGGCAACCCAAATTAGCAAGGAATTTTTAGCATGTGCCTGATCTTCTCATACATCAGGTATCAAGATTCACCTTGAATGGGAAGATCATTCCCTGAGCATTACTCCATTTGCTCTAGCATGGCAATTTATGACTCCAAGGTGCTTGGAGGGATGAGTGTAGAGGGAAATGTCCACAATTATTCAGGGAAAGCAGATGCTATCAGACAAGGCTGTACCACTGACTCTGAGCAGGGAAGCAGGGACAGCTCCCAGCATTGCCTCTTGGTGACCTGGACAAAAATTGGACAGCAATATCCTATTTTCCAAACAGAAGAGGACAGTTTGGGAGTGATTGGGAATGCTGCCTGATCCCAGACAGTTAACTAAGTCCTTCTTCTGTAAATCCCTGTAAGAGTAGGATGCCAGGTTGGTGATCTTTTGCTTCTAGCAAAACCCAGGACTCTGCAGGGGTACTGCAATAATGGAATTAAATCCTGCAGTGGTGGACTTAAATATTGCAATGGTGGATCACAGAGGGAAGAAAGAAACAGGGTGGCTGACAGGAGTGTGGGCAGTATATAATTCAAACTGCAGAGGAGGAGGACAGGTCTAGGCCTACAGCTTTGTTATCTCTCTGCAGTCAGATCCTGTTTACTAGACTGACAAACACAACAGCTTGAGAAGTGAAACTGTTTACTTGTAGTAAACTGCTGATGCTCACAGCTTTTGCTCCATGTGCCTCTCGTGTTGCTTTCCCATCCTTCCAAATATAGTCTTCTGTGGCAGGCAAGATCTGGAAGGCTTCTAAGCAGGAGTCTCTTCCCAAAGGGCACTATGCAGTGCAGTTTGGCCTTTACATATCACTGGCACTCAGGATATAGAAAGAAATTATCTTTCTGGAGATTAGACAGGAATCCATACAAACTCAGAAACAGGCAGATTGATTGCTAGGAATAATATTACTGTACACCGTGTGCAGTGCATGCTTGTGCAGGGTGTTTATGTGTGCCTATGTGTGTATCTTTACAGAATAGACTGAGTAGGTATATGTACATAAAATCTGCCTAGAATTTCACAATTTAAGTAAATGGGATGGAGGGCAAAGAAGGTTGTGGGCAGGGAACAGAAGGATGTACCCATTTCTTCTATGAAGTGGAGGAATTGTTAGCCTGGGGAATTCTCACTGATGTGCCTGGCCAACCCATAAATTCAGCTCCTGATCCTTGTGGGAGCCATGAAAACTCCAAAAACATCCTTTCCTCTTTGTCTTCCCTATGTTATCTGGACTCAGATCTAGAGCTTCTATAGAAAAGGAAGCAAAAGAGTAGAGTAGTACAGTAGCTTCTATAGAAAAGGAAGCTGAGAGAAAGAGTAGGGATCTGAAGATAGAAAAAGATGGATGTGACATTAAAAACCACCCAGCAATTCACCAGTACACAACATGAGGCTGCTCATGGACTGAATATGCTTTGAGAAAAGCAGCTGAACGAGGAGACATCGAGGTGACAATAAAATATGTGCTCTTCACATGCAGTACTAAGTGAAATGCTTGCCCACTGAAGTCCATGTGAGTTTTGTCGCTGATTTAACTGGGGCCAGAGTTCCACCCTGGTCCTTTATTTCTTCTGTTGATAATATTGTAAACAGCCTAACAAAGTTATAAAGTGGAAACATGCCCAAGGCATCCTAGTGATGAGCTACATTGCTGTAGGTGGCAACTAAACTGTAAATAAAGCTGTAACTCTTTGGACTTAGCCCACAACAATGTTTTTTCCTAACTAGAAATTCAGGCTTGATACAGAGCAGGGAGAACATATTGACTCTAAAACCTTCCAGGGCAGACTGACATGGAAGACCAAGTTGATTCCAGGAATGCAAGTAACTGACCTCTCTATTTTAGAAAAAGTTATTTGTGCAAAGTTTCAGTGTATAAAATGTATTTGAGCAGGTCTGTTTAAAAAGCAAACAAACAAAAAAAAACCAAAGCAAACAAAAAAACAAAAAAAAAAAAAAAAAAACAAACCCACAAACAAACAAAAAAAAAAAAAAACAAAAAAAAAAACCACACAAACCCACAAACAAACAAACAAGAAAAAAAACCCCAAGCAATGACATAATGACATCAGCTGAAAAAAACATATAGATCTTGGTTTGGTTTAGGAATTGGCTCCTGAGCCCATGCCTCCCAGATTATTGGGTTCTCCATGAACCTTCCAAATGCCCAAAACTTTTACGGGGAAAGCACCAAATTGCCTACTTTGCAAGGGAGAGATGAGGATAATGGGAGTGATAAAAAGTTGGACCTACTTTCCTACTTTCACTGACAATCTGGGCTCTCTTGTGTCAAATCCTTGTCGTATTTCATTCCCCAAATAAAACAGTACTGGGCAGCCCAGCTGCTGGGTAAAGCCTGTGTGCTTACCTGGGGAAGGGGCAGGGAAAGTCAGAGCTGCACTCAAAAGTCAGGTAACAGAAAGAGAGGAACAGGTCCTGAGTTTAGAAAAGAATTTGATTTTGAGTTTTAAACAACAACAGTGTTAGTATGGATACCATTTTGGCATTTCTAAAAGCTGACAGAAATCCCTGCAGAATAATGGGGTTTGAAATGGTGATTCCTGAAACAAGAGGTTTTTCTCTGGTTCTGCAAATCTGCAAATCCATGCTTCTCTAGCCTGTGCCACTCAGCAGAGCAGTGCAGTGCCATGGGACAAGTCACCAGATCTCCTGCTGACCACAAATGTTCCTGGAGCTGTGTGAGCAAACCTCTCAGCAGAATGCCAGCGGTACACAAACCTACACCTGAAAGACATACAGGTGTTTAGATCTCCTAATCTGAGCTCCAAATCTCACTCAGAGCCATCTTTGGTTCCTTGTGCATCTTTTGATCTAATCCTTGTCCTGACTTGTGTTGGTGATATTGCCACTGGCAACAGGCAAAGTCAGGAATGTAAGAACAAAGGAAGAGAGAACAGAGAGAGACCATCCAGGCCATAAAGCCCAACATCATGAAAAACTCATGAGCCTGAAACTTACCTGAATCTCTTGCTTTGACAAATAAAAGTTTTTACATCGCCCTGTAAACAAACAGATATTTTCAATTTGGTCAGTGAAACTCCATTTGGGTGGTATTTTATGTCCAAAAAAATAATATCCGTGAGATCAAAATGATTTTGCTTATTTTCTCCTTTCAGATTAATGGTAAACTGTGGTATTGCTACAGAATGAGTTGGCTGGGTTGATGCTGATTTAAGCTGGTGAGTAGCTGATATCTCAAAGCCAAGCTTGAGATGATCAATTCTACACGTGAGAGCTCCACTGATTTCCCTGCCCTTGCACAATGGCCCAGCTCAGGCAGATCAATCACACTCTGGATATTACAAGTGGAGAGACAGCACTTAACTACCCTGCACGTGTCTGCTCATCAGGGCAGCACAAAACAGAGATTCTGGTACTGATTTTCCAAGGGAAGATGAACTAATAAAGACCCACTGTCTCTCATCACTGTGAGACTCAAGATGTTATAGACACAGAGACCAGACATAGAGACAGATACCAGAAAAGCCATCAAAAAACCCCAAAAAACCAACACCCAGTACCATTTACTGGGAGCTCTGGTTTTTTCAGTAGCTTCACACATAAAATGCCTGCTCCTGTTCCCATCAAAATTAAAAGCAGAATTCCCACTGTCTGGCCTAAGGATCAGGCCCATTATATATTTTAAAAAGTTAGATCAGCAGCTTGCAAAGTCTCTAAAGGGTTTTTATGATGCTGCCTAATTAATTCAGAATCAAATAGATGATTTCTCAGGAGGTGAAAAGCAGGAATTATTTAAAAGCTGCCTTTAGGCAAACTACCAGGAATAAGAAAAATGTAACTACTGGTTATGTCAGATTTCATTTTGCAGATCAAAATTCATTGTGTCAGCTCCTTTTCTTTGTTGTGATTCTTTAAAGATGTAACGAGAGCCTTGTGTGTGTAGGAAAATAAGGTGCTTTGCTGAGCAATGCAGCATCTTACTGTACTCTTCCCCACCTAATAAATATATTCCAAATTAAGTCTGGGAGGGAGGGCAAGAAAACAAAAGACAGAGGTGCTTTCCTCTCTTCTCCAGATTGTCTCTTCATGGCCAGGAAAGCTTTTCACACATTGAATTGTGCAATACAAGGGGTATTTTGGGTCAATTATTTAAGTGTTGCATGACTATAGTCCCTTATATTAACTTCTGCATAAAAGAATAATAAAGGAACTCTTATGCAGAGGTCTTGTCTTCTAACTATGTAAATATAGGTTTGAGGGGATAGCAGATAAAGTCCCACAGCAGGTGAGTGTCAGGGCTAGGAGAATTCACAGTCCCCTGTTCTTCCCAGCACAGGCTGTCTCCAGATTTGCAGTTGCTGTAGTTTGGCACAGGTCTGCTGAGGCAATTGAAACTACATCTGCCCACACCAGGTCTGGCTTTGGCAACTGTTTTTAGAAATTATAGCTGGAGCACCAGAAGACCAGAAAGGTACCAAACACCCAGGTCCTAGGGGAATTCAATAAACTCAGCTTCCATTATCCCCTCTGAAACAACCCAGCTGAGAGGGAAAGTGATAGGAAAGCTACAGATACATCATACATTGGTAACTTAGAAAAGCTTACTTAGTGTAAGCTCTGTGTGTAAGAGGTTTGTGCTGCTTAATCCCGTCTAAACCTGCTAAGACACTGCTTTTTAATTCAAGGTTTGACAGGGGAGGGTGTTAAGCCCTGTCCTGTACAAAGAAGCAAACAGAGTGAGTACCCTGTGAAGAGCACAGCAAGTCCACTGTGAGGCCGAAGTCAGCTTTGTGCCACTGCCAGGCCTGTGGAGGGGCAGAAGGGAGGACTGGCAGGCACAGCACAGCCTGCCTGGGTCCTGCTTGAATCAGTGCAGGTGCTGTGGCTGAAGAAAGGAGGTGACTGCCCAGGGAACCCATAAAAAGGACCTGCATGTTAACTCCAACATCTGCACGAACAAAACACAGTTCTAGGCATGAAGAAGCCAGACGATCAACCAAAGAAAAAGCATCCGACCAAAAGTCTTTTCCACTTTGCAATATTTTTCCTGGTTTGCCGCAGTAGTGCTGCAGAGGCTCTTCAAAACTGATTCACTCTGCATTGCCTGAGGACGTGGGAATCATTCCTGTGCACCAGGACAAGCAAAGGCCCCTGCATTATTCACTCCCACTACACTGTCAGCCTTGTTGCTTCTCTCCACACACAGTATGAATTTCACCCACAGCAATCAAAGCCCAGCTTCTGGAATAAGGTGTGTCTTTGCAACAGCTCCTGGCTCTGCTGCTGCTCCCTGGCTTTACAGGGAAGCTGCTGCTTAGCTGGTTTCCCTTTTGGGGTAGGGGGTGTTACATGGGAATTTTTAAGACCCTTAAATATTCAAACTTGGTCTTAGCCAGTGAGATTCAGAAAGCATCCATGTCTGAGCAGGCTGGCTCACCCTCCTGTTTTTCTGGGATGCCCTCCAGGTACCTGAGGTCTGTAAAGCAGAGAAAAGAGGAGAGTCAATAATTCACGCTTTTACAGGACCGAATTTAGATAAGCCTGAGCAAACCAATCCAGCCACGCACTCTGCTGGGGCTTTGCTGCTTCAGTCCTTAAATATTTTGTCTGATGGCTCCTTTGAATTCAAAAGGAAAATTAAGAAATTTGCTGTTTTAAG
Organism: Regulus satrapa; assembly: GCA_013396955.1. NCBI lineage: Eukaryota > Metazoa > Chordata > Aves > Passeriformes > Regulidae > Regulus > Regulus satrapa. The sequence goes on from VWZN01007003.1 coordinate 106,912, forward strand.
AGGTTTCGTAAATCTCCTTCCTTTAATTCTCCTCATGTACTCTGTCTGGGTGTGTTCTCATTACAGCTAAGAAAGACCTGAAGATCTTGTTTCCAGGTTCTTCAGTGTGGGGCAGATATTTGAATTCAAGTCAGTCTTGAATAAGAATGTGAACACGAAAGAACAAATGTTGAAGAATTTCCTTACTCACCAGCTTTCCCTAGTCTTGACTTAGATCTTAGTGATTCTAGTGGTAATTTCTATATTTTTTTTCACAACCACAGAGCCAAAATCACATTTGATGTGAATATGCTGAAATTTACATTTCTTCAAAGAGTTGTCTCTATTTGAATACAGTTGCTGTTTGGGCCTTAGATAGCCTTGAATAAAATAAAAGACTGATCTAACACCTGCAGAGTCAATGGTAATAATTTCTGACTGCAGTGGGGTTTTGATCTCAAGTCTGCATAGCAAAAAGCAGGAACTGTGGCAGTAAAAGTAAGAGTTACACTTCAGTCAGAAATGGTCAGGGACAAATTACTAAATCCTGTTGTGCAACTCAGTGACCTCTCAAGAATATCTGAGAGAAAATTCCTTTGCAAATATCACACAGGTGAAGTGCTGGGCAGAACAGGGCAAGTCACTTTTTATGTGTCCTCCCAGGAAGTCTGGGGTGCAATGGGGAGACAGACAAATAAAGAATATAATTGTACCAGGCAGCTTCCAGTTCTTCTCTTTTCAAAAGAAGACAGAGGAAAAAAAAATTTAAAAAATAAAAAAAGGGAGGGGGGGGGCCGGAAAAACCCTTTGCCTGCTGAGAGGAGACCCTCATTTAGTCATTATTGTGGGAGCCTTGCAGTAGTCGAAAGGAGATTCAAACAAGGACAGCTACATACAATTATTTCTTGGCCTTTGCAATGTTCGCAGAAAACTAATGCAAGCAAGGACTCATTTCTGTTAGTCAAGAAAGTGTTTATGTTGGCAGAAAATGGATCTTCAAAGCCTACTAATGCAGCATTACAAAAGACAACAGTAGGTTACTCAAACTGGAGATCAAACCTGTTTACTTTGATGAAAGAAATAGTCTAAGGCACCAAAGGGTGCAGCAACAGCTGACAGGCCAAACACTGAGTCCAAGCCTGCAAATGCTTCCTCTTCTGAGGCCAAAAATCTAAATAACACAAATGATGGGAATATGCACAGCAGCTCTGTTATTTCTAGCTGTAGTTAGGAATAAAACCAATCAGGCCATTTGTCAAGGTGCAGCCATGCAAAACACAGGGGCTTTATCTTAAATGACACAGATAAGTAACATTACCATTGAAGGTTTTTGGTTGCTTTAGCCACAAACTGGCAGTCGCTCTTGCTAAGCAGAAAACGGTGGGGTTTTAATAAGCTCTCCTGGGACTGCTGGACAGCAGGGACACTTCAAGACAGTTTATTACTATTTTCTCACTCTCAGTCTCCCTTGGGTGACTTCTGGATCATCCATGCCAGGACAGAGACACTTGGGCTGCCTCCAGGCAGGACAGCTCGCTTCAGCAGAGCCTCTTCCTTTGTGTGAATGTGACCGTGCTGCTCTCAGCAGGCAGCCAGAGCGTCTCTGTCCCACATTCCTGACACTGGGACACCACTCCCATGCCGGGATGTGCATGGCACAGACATCCAGGCACGTTGCACAGAGCCAGCTTGAATAGGAATTGCCGGCACCGGGCCAGAGCTAATAAGGCTGGCGAGACCTGAGCTGACTCCTGCAGTCATGAGTGTAGGGAGCCAGGGCAGGAGCAGCGCTGTACCCCGCCTGCAGCCAGGAGTGCTGGGAAACAGGGCACAAAGAGGAGCTCAGATCCTGCCGAATTTATTAGCACCAGCTGCCCTTTCCACCATGCAGATCTGCCTGGGTATTTTAGACTACTCTTCCCAGTGCTCATATCACCCAATTTCTCTCTTTACCCAAATCATCCTGGCCTCTAGCATGCAATGGTGAGCTGAGCATGTTAGAAATTAATTTATAACGAAATTAAAACACTCCAGTGAGTTACAGCCAATCTGCAGCGTAACAGTTTTCAGTCAGATGGTCAGGCTATCACAACCATCTAGTCTGAGCTCCTGATTAATGTGGGTCACAGAATTTCCTGCGGCCCATTGGTAGGTTTAGCTCCAAGCATTATTAGTCAACACAACACCAGCGTGGTTCTCCATCACCCATGTGGTGGCTTGAGCAGGGCAGCCAAGCAGGATGTGTCTTTTTAGGTAGGCAGCATTGCTGTCTGCAAGATTCAGAGAGGTGCAGGAGGCTACAGAGCACTGGCATGTGCTGAGAGCTGAAGAAGGCACCGAGAGCTGGGGCTGGGCTCTTGCAGGTCCCGTTGGCAGGGGCAGGAATCACAGAGTCCTGCCCCCAGTCGTAATGAAATCAAGTGGAGTTTTGCTTAAGTAAGGGCTGAGTCAGTCATGAGTCAGGATTCATGGACTTGGCCCAAAACACACACACATTTAAAAATAATTGCCTTGAGTGCCTGGATAAGTTTTCAGCAACACTGGGGAGATGTGAATAATTTTGGTCCAGTAGGAAGATCAAAGAACACTGCAAATATCCCAGTTACCCAGCCTCATGGGCACTGTCCAGCCCAGCCACAGCAGCTCTCTGCTTCCCAGGATGAGAACCTCAATGCATGGGTGTCAGAGAGTGAAATCATACCTACTCTTTGATGTATTTATATGGGTGGAGATTCCAGGTCATGCAGTGAAATGGAATTACTCACGCCCTTTTGTTCCCAAGGATTAAAGCCTTTATCTTCATATTCTCAGCAGGAATATCATGTTTTGGGAAAAGAACCCTAAGAACTATACCAGTTGTATGCTACTGTTCTTTTAAATATATATGATATGTGGTTAGCCTTCAGGACAGAATGGAGAGGCATAAGAGCAAACAAATGAACTAACAGTAAAGAGAGTGAGTGGCTGTGAACAGCCGAGCACAGCCTATTGGTACAGGGCTGATCTTCCTTTTCCTCACTCCCACGGAACACTCATCACTTGTAATCATATGGGAAAACTGCACCAGCAAAATAACGTATTGTTAATATTCCTATGTTGATTCTTATCTTGCCCTAGCTTGAACAGCCCTGGGCACATCCATTACACACATCCAATGGAGACAGCTCCTTATGGTCTGAAGGTAATGAGGAGATCTATGAAAGCATTTGCCTGCTTGGTAGCAAGTTCATACCCTAAATCGTGAGCATGACCCCAACACACAAAGTAACTTCTGGAAGAGGTAACAGGTATCAGCTATTCTGTAATAATTGTCTTTTTGCTTTCTCTACACCCTCAGCAAACACAAAGTAAGCCCAAGTAGTTTTCCTCTGCCACAAAAAAAAAAANAAAAAAAAGAGGGATAGCTGTACGGATGGGCAAGAGCATGACCAAGTCAATTGTGGTGAAGAGCCTGACATGCAGGAACCTGTTACATTGTGGTAACCTACCTGTATGTCAGAGCAGGACTCAGAACCAGTGCAAATCATAAGCTGGGAACAGATAACACTGGGCAGGCAAAGCTGCAGAACCTCAGCACTTCTGTCATGGATCATCCAGGCAACTTCATGCTATGCACTGAAATCATGCAAAGCCATTTGGCACTGTGGTGATTATTTGCTTTGGTGACATCTCCTAGTGACCTACCTTGGCAAGCTAGAAGAGGTGTGAAACAGAACAGCTATTAGAACTAATTATCATTTTTTGCCTTCAGCAGGTGCTGAGAACTTCACTGCAGAGCGCTGAGAACTTCACTTAGGGTGCTGGGTGGTGTAGAGAACACAGCAAGGAACAGGCAGGATACAAAGAATACACAACTGATGAGAGCAATGTCAATTCCATTTCAAAACATCTTAAATTATGTGCCTCTCAGTCACTTAGCAAATCAGACCTTAACCACAGTTTCTATAAGGCCCCACTATGTGGCAGAAATGGAGCCCATAATTCCTTTTCATTCATTAAGCCAGTTCTTAGATGAGCATCCTATATGCACTGGAAAAGAACACGATGCCTAATGCTCATGGCTTCAAGGCAAAGTGTAAATATGTCAAGGACACCCTGAAGCAAAGACAGCAAATCCCAACTGAAGATTTAAATTTAAAAACCTGTTTCATAATTTTATGATGCTATCTTTGGGTTGGGGGGGAGGGAGTTGTTTGTTTTCTAATTTTATTTTTATTTTTTAACATTTTAGTAAGATGGACACTTGGTAAGGTCCAGAACAAGTAGAAAAACAGCAAACAAGAGACTGGTGAGCAGCTGGGAGTGATGAGGACAGCACAACATGCAGCAGCCATGCCACAAGCACTTCTCTCCTACTCAGCATTTTACAGGCATATCTAAGAGGACTTTGGTAGGGGATTTCATGCTCTATCCCTTCACTGGATGACAACATTGCATTCATCTGCCATCAGAGCAGATATTGACTGTGGGCTCAAAAAAACACTTTTACAGGAACCCCAACAAGAGCCTTTACCTCGTGCTCTATTCTTCAGATAATCAATGACCCAGTTGAGAGTGCAAGAAGACCAAGGCCTTGCAAAGACATGCACATGTTTAAGCCTGAGTAGAAGAGTTTTACTGAAGTTAAGCACATTTATGAGTGCTTTCATAGAGTTGTTCTGAACTCTGCAACTGCTCATCGTTCTTGCTGATTGCATCTGCATCAATAAAGGGCAGTTATGAAAACAAGGATCAGCTGTGAGTTACATGGAAGGGAAAGGTGAAGAGAAGAGAAATCAGGGAGGAAAGTTGGTTGCTAAGGGGAAATCAGGGTCTGAAGAAAGACTTTTTGGCCTTTCCAGCAATTACAAAACCTTCCCAGCCCCCAGATGGGAGGGTTCAAGTGAGCTGCCTGTCATATCTGTGACTCTAGTGTTCATAAAGGTCAGCCTGGCCACAGGAAAACACAGGCACAGCCAAATGCCAGGCATTTGTTTGGCTTCAAGAGTCACTTGCTGCTTTAAAACTGGAAATGAAACACAGCACGAAGTTGGAGCACACCAGGACTTGAGCTTTTTCCAGCAGCACAGAGATGTGGGAGGTTGGCTGGTGCCAGCAGTGCCTGTGTCTGGCAGAGGTGAGGCCAGGCGTGGGTCTGGGCTCCTCACCTCCTCCCAAGCCATTGCCCAGCCACATCCTGCAGCAGCCTTGGAAACATCCAAGAAGGCTCAGTGACTCCACACAGTTTGATCCACAGACAGGACAAGTTCCTGAGCTGAGCTGTGTCACTAGGACAGGATAAGCAGGGGCAGGACTCACAGGACCAAGTTCTTAATTCTGGCCTGCTGGATGATTATGGACAAAAATTCAATTTCGCACTCTATACATTGGGATTAAGCATATTTGCCTTTGTAAAGGTCCATCAGATAGAGATATTCATGAGAGTTAGCAGTGCTATGCCTGGCATTTATTTACATGCTTTAAAGCACAACTGGCTTTCTCTCTCTGTCTGTGTGTGTGTGTGTGTGTGTGTGGTGCACTGTATCACAGTGCTGCTGCCTCCAGAAATCACCAGTTAAATGAATCAACACCGTGTGTGTCAGGATCTGAACCACTGCATTTGGTCAGTTATTGGAAGGATGATCAGACAGCAACAGGAATTTCTTCTTCTTTGAGGGCAGGCAGCCAAAAGAGCATCCTTTGCCAAATAACACAGAGACACGGGGCATCCCAAGCACTCCTTGCAGGAAGCCCAGGGCTCTGCTCCAGCCTGTGTGAGCTGGGCTGGGCACAGCACTGCATGGGGGGACAGGTCACCAAGAGACACAGAGCCACAGAGGCCAGACCTGGACAGCTGAGCCCAGAATTTGGCCCCATTTCCCCTGTGGGTGTCCAGGGCATCCACAAATGGGTGAAGGCACCAAGCAGGTCCCTAGCTCTCACTGTTGGTGACTGCTGGGCATCTCAGCCCATCATGTGCAGGTACTGTACCAGTGAACGGAATAAATTTTTCTTCTCTTGATAGTATTAAAAACTTATTTCAGAGTAATTTTTATAAATCTTCCCCAGCTGCAGTGACCCTCTAGTCCTTTCACCCGTTCCTCCAGTCCTAGGGGCCAGGTCCATGAAGCTGAACACTGCACCTCCTCTGAAAGTACTAAGAGTGCTGACAGCAGGACTGGAAATCACAGGCAAAATGCTCTGCTCCATGGGGATGCTGGCTGCAGAAAGGAAAGGATTCTGGTTTTTTCCAGTAATGCAGCTATTCCCGACAGCTCCAGCCCCAGTATGTGCAAGATGATCAGCTCTGCGATAAAGCTGGAGATGAGCAGATATATTTAAATTCAGCAGGCAGAGGCCCTGCTGTGGCTGTCCCGGGATCAGCACCAGGACCGGACCCACATCCCTGAGCCAAGGAGGGATTCCCAAAGTGAGCGGGCCCGGCCCTGGCGTGCCAGCCCTGCTGCCAGCCCTGCCGTGTCCTCCCTGGCTGAGCACCTCCGCTGGGAGCAGCCACCCGCGCTGGGGAACGGAGCAGGCTCGGGATGCCACAAGAGGGAGCAAAGTTGCCGGCTGGGCACGGGAGGGAGCGCTCGGACCCGCTCGGGGACCCTCGGGCTGGGGTCAGCCCCCTGCCTCTCCTGACACCTCCGGAACGGCAACACACGGCACTGCCATCAGGGATCACAGTTTGTTTTGTTTTTTGGGTTTTTTGTTTGTTTTTGTTTGTTTGTTTGTTTGTTTTGTTTAAAAAAAAAAAAAAAGTAGAACAGGCGCAGGAATGAGCCATGAAAACCAAGTAGCAAAAACCGATCAGCATCTCTAGATTTCACAACTATGTATTATAATGTATAAACACACACACATATATATATACATACATGTCTATTTAAAAAAAAAAAAAAAATCTTCCAATATCCCTTAAGGCATTTGATTGTTTTGTTAATTCCCAGGATAAAATCTGTTTTGCATTAAGTGGGATGTTAAGTATCTAATTGTCAAGCATTGATAAGTCATGGGAAATTTTATTATAAGATAGTCATCAGCTGAATGGAGATAAAACACATCAGACACTGAGGTGTGATTTCCAGATGAAATCAGTGTATACCAGAACTGGGGCATGCCAGGGATGAGCTGCAGGAGTGCTAGAGGTGGAAACCGGCAAATTGAGGATTTACAGATCAAAATCTGCTATTACCAACTGCTCCCTGTTCCCAGCTGTGCACGGCACAGACAGTTTGCACCTGGGCTCATGACATCATTTGGAAAAAGCCCCAAATTTCATGCATTTCATGTAAAACCCATTATTTACACCTATAAGTACCAAAACATCTAAAAATACCATCAATTACCCATAAGCACCCGAGCAGAGACTGTAAACACGTTTTTCTGCCCCTTCTTATCTCTTCAAACGAGACCAAATTTACCACTCGGCCCAGCCCCTTGCTGCCCAGCCCTGCCACGTGCAGTTCATGCCCTTGTAAGTGAGGATCAGAAACATTTTTGCAATCCAAACTGAGATTATTGTCAGCCCAAGTAATTGCTTGATCTTGTGATTGGCAGCGTCACCTTCCTCCTGCCTGTGTACCTCGCACTGTCCTTCACCGTAGGCAGAGGTCTCTGAGTGGAGACTTCATGTCTGCCCCAAGGGGAGTCACAGCAGGTGCTTCCACACATCCATCTAGCATCAACATCCAACAGTGGGGTGTCAGAGGCTACTCCAGGCCCTGCCCATTGTTTCTATTTCTAGAACTCTTTAATTGTCACTAGGCTGTCGAGGAACTTTGTCTGGAGTGGCACAAGCAGAAGGAAAGAAAAGCAGATCCCCTTGGTACTGGGTGAGTGCTCCTTCACCAGACACAGCATTGCATCAGCAGGATCCTGTTATCTCTGTGACCTCCCAGCACTGCCTGCTCTCTGTCATCCTTTGGGAGCAGCAGATGCAGAGATTGGGGGTTGTGATTCCAATGCCCTTTGAGCTTTTGAACCTCAACTTCTGTTTATTTTGCTTGGCACTTCCGACCGAGCACAGCTCCTCCAGAGCAGCCCTGTGGTTCTGAGCTTCTGACCAGAGACTGGAGGTGACTGTGAGCCTGTCCCTAACTTATCCAGCTGCCACCTGCACCCCGGTCATTTGGATTCCCATGCATTAGCCTCTCCAGAGGCAGAAAGTGCTGTTGATGGACTCACAGCACCTTCCAAAGCACCCAGCATCTCCAAAATAAGCGCTTAGCACGTCCACCTTTGTTTTGAATTGCGACAGCACTGAGGAGACATTCACAAAAAGATAACCAGTTTCTGAAATTTCCTGATTATATGCTGTTAAAAAGCAACTGGCAATGAATTTGATTCTAGTTCTTTTAAGAAGCTGCATTTTTTCCCTTTGCTTTCTTTTTCCGCTGTTGTCAGAGAAGAAGAGGAAGACAAGGAGGAAATGTAAAATTCTTATATTTTAGGGACAAAAAGCCGTTGTCATTTTAGAAGGTATTTTTAAGAAACATTCACTTCATCAGTTGTCAGGTAATTCTGTTCTGCACAGTGCTGCTGCAGGCAAGGTAATAACACAAACTGGTATTATATTGTACATAAAAATAAGGATATACTCCCAGCTGAATCAGAGCTGCCTTCTCACCAAGGCTCTGACAGTTGGGACAGGTGCTCAGGGCTGGTGACTCAGCAGCCACTGGTGACTCAGCACTCACAGAAATCAACGGAAGCACCTCCAGAACTTTTAGTAAGAGCTCAATTAGGCCACATTTTAGCCTGGTAAGGGAAACGCACTTCTGACAACTTGACTTTGTAGCTTCGAGTCATTTTCTGTGTTTGCTCTAAACTGGCTTCAACCGAATTTTCACAAAGACAGCATTTCCCCACTGGCTTCTTGACCCAAAATGGCCTGAATTTCAACACTTGCAGTTATTTGAGCTCAAATCATCTAAGTGTTGCTTGCAGTGACTGTAGGGATTTAAGAGACTTTTGTCATTAAATCCTTTGGCTTCAAACAAGCATTTACAAACACAAACTTTTTTTTCCTCTTTATCTTCTTTTCTTTCTATCTCCTTTTTTTTTCCTCTCAAGGTGGAAAGCACTATCTACTGCCATTAAGACTTCCAGTTCATTTTTGTTGTTAAACAATGTGGTGGAGGTGTACCTCTGCCTCTCAGACATTTGCAAGTTTTTTTTAGGATGAAATTCTTAGTGGTAAAAAAAAGCTTGTTAAAAAATGTGAGTGGAAGGGAGGAAAAAATATTCAGTTGCTTTGTAAATAATTTTGCTCTGTTCCTGATATTTTGGGCTGCCTGGCTGCATTCCAGCTCCATATCACTTCCCCATGTTTCACCCACAGGAGCCCCATGAGCAATGGCTCAATGCTGAGTTACCCCAAGCCAGTTCTGGAGACCCCACATTTAGAGGGCAAAGCCCTGCCACAGCTCTGGGCTCCTGAAAACCTCACGTGACACCTGAACCGTCCTCAAGAAACATCCTCTTGAGTTAGTTAGTCAAACCAAAACTTTTGGGTTTGAATGGAGATATGGCCTTGGTTTGTGCAGTGCCAGGGAGGGCCTGAAAGTTGGGAATGATGCCTCTTCTGGCAATTACATCAGCACGGCCCAGCCTGTTTGTGGTGGGCAGCCCCTCACACAGATGCCAGCCCTGCCACCCTGTGCCAAAGCCAGCCACTTGGGATGGATGTGGGAAAAGCACAACACACCCACACTCAGAGTCACAGGCTCCTGTCCTGGCTGAGCCGACTCAGCCCCTTATTTTGGCAGGGAAGATATGCAGGATCTGATGGAGCTTATCAGGTGTGTATGGGCAGGGAGCGGCTGCTTGGCTTCAAAGAGCAGATAAGGCCATCAAAGCGATGTCAGCTCTAAGCACTGCCTACTCACCCAGCAGACCTGAGCACCACCTGAGCTCAGACTCCAGCCTGTCTTCAGGAGCCACTGAGGACTCGTGTACTGTGTTCACTGCTCGCCACTGCTGCCAGGCTCAGCACAGCCTCGAGGAGAGGAGGCATCCCTGCCTTTTGCTCTCTGCTTGTGCATCAGCAGCACCTCAGCCCGGGGCTCTTCCCTGAGCTGCAGCTGCTGTACCTGCATGATGTACAGGGAGCCATGCAGGGCTGTGAGTAGAGACCACCTCCCTACCCTTCTGCTCCCCAAGAATGCCACATGGACACATTTGGGAAGTAAAAGAGTGGTGTCAGGACACGCTGTGGGTCAAGGTGGCAAAGAAAGACACGTGGGAAAGGATGGGGATCCTGTTTAATCCCAAGGGCCCGTTCCAACAGAGAGCAGAAATGAGAAGCAGGCGGGAAAGGTGACAGGTTTCCCACCCTGGTGAGCACAGCAGAGGGGATGCACAGGTGAGGCAGAAGGGGATGAAAACAAAGCAAACCTTCTCAGTTGACTCAGGGCAGGAACAGGGACAAGACAATCTTCTGCCAAAGGCTGTTTCTCGCAGCACCACCTCAGGAGGACTCAGATGGAAAGAATTTAACTTACGCGCAGGAGGGCAAGTCAGATACAGTATCTAAGCACAGTACCCCACCCTTCTCTAGGCTTGTCCTCGGTTTTGATATGCAGCGTGTAAATCTTGAATGCATTCATAAATAAATGTCAAATTCTCAGATGTATTGTCAGCCTTAAAGAAAATGAGCAAACTTAATTAAAAATCCCACTGTTTCTTTGACTCATTACCTGAGTCACATCTTCAGCCTTGCTGCTTTTTTAACACTGAAATACCTGTATCTTTACATTATACACACTTTATACATTACACACACTTTACACTGAAATACATTATATCTTTAGCACTGAATTACAAGAACATTCATAAACTCCAAGAAGTCAGCAAGATCATACTCCAGTGTCTGAGGAAGTCATCCATAAGCTGTATCAACAAGAGGCTCAGGAAGTCTCAGGAATCCCTGTGCAATTCTCTCATGTGATAATGACAGGCAGATTGCCACTTATTGAAATCACAAGATGCCACAAATCCACTCTCATATTCCCTACCCAGTGAGGACATATTTTGATGCATTTCAAATATTTTGCTCCCTCAGGTAACAGCACAGACCCACTGGGCTCCAGATGTCTACAACTACAACACTCCTCATATTGGTGGGCTGGCACATTCACTCCTTGAAGACTCCATTTGTTCCAGATTTGTTCCTCTCCCCTGACCCACAGGAACCTGCCTGACACTCGCTGTTAGAAGGAAGCCGGCTCCACATCACAAACCATTCCCATGGCTGGCAATGTCCCCTTTCTTCCTGGCTTCAAAGGAGTGGCTGTGAGCAAGGTGCCGTGTGAGAGGGCAGGTTGGGCTGCCCGTGCCTCCTCCGGGGGAGCCGGGCGGGCTCTGTCCCAGCACAAGGCCCCAGCAGCAGCTCCTCTGCCTCCCAGCAGTGCGTGCATTATTTGTGCCTTTCCAACAAAGATGAAAGATGCTCCTGAATCCCAGCCTTGATCACAGCTGACAATAAAACCCACAGAAGGCACCTAAGCCTCACCCAGGAAGGACAGACCTGTCGGCGCTATCCTGTGAGAAGGTTTCAACCAAACCACAACAAAGCTCACCATTTCCACAGGCTTCGGCTTAGGTCTGCTTTTAAACCCTTCCTTTTCCAGGACAACCCTACCTGGACCCATTTTGGTTCATCACAAAGCCAGTGGCAAACATCTAAAGATTTCAGTATTAGGTGTGTTTTGGCAAAACTTATCACAAACAGGGACAATTGGAAGACTCAAGACATCCCTAATCCCTACCTGTCCAGCACAAAAATAACCCTTTGGCTGGTGGTTCTGCTGCTGGTCAGAGGCAGCAGACTCTGAGGAGTTCAGCAGCAGCTCTTCCCTGCCCAGCACACTGGGCAGACACATGGATTAGCTGTCCCCCCAGGCTCTCTATCAGATATATTTTCTATTATTAAAGAGTTTCACCATTTTACTGCATCCTACTTGTTGTTAAAAAGGTTTATCATCAAGGTTTGTCACTGAAAAACAGGTGCTTGTACCTGATGAAACAAAAGAGAATGGGCCAGCTGCCACTGTGGTGATACCTCTCATTTTTCAACAGTGGCCAAGGACATGTAAAAGCAAGCAGAATCCACCTCAGTCATTTTGCAAACTAGGCTGTCAAGCTCCAGTGCCAGGAAATCTACCTGTTGCAAAATGCTACCTAAACACCACATCATTGTAACATCTGCACTGCCTACTCCTCACTAGGTTTAATACCTAATGGTATTTTTCAGCACAACAATGTGGCCTCTATTTATGTACATAGGAGAAATGTAGCCACCCTATTAACTGCCTTTTTCCCAAGAGCTTAGAATTTGGTCATAAAAATTTTACTTTGGAGTGGCATCTTGCAGAGACCCCCCTCATTTTGGTAGCAAAGTGAAAAACCTTCATTTCAGCACTGAGGTGGCCAAACTGTGGTACCAGTGTCACCATTTCCCAAAGAGGTTTTTGCTTTCTCATTTCCTTTCCGAGACACATGCAGTAATGTTGCCTTGTTTAAGGGTCACTGAAAGGCAGTGGGAATTTTCTCATCACCTTCAGAGCCCCATGAAACATCACTCACTGCTTAATTTGCATTTGTTTGGGTTTTTTGTACACCATGATTTCACCTAAGTCAAGCCTAAGTTCAGACAGCCAGCTCTGTTTAGTAAAGCACTGTGAACATAAGTTTTAGGTCCCAGGATTTAAGAATGGACTTAAAAGCCTGGCTGATATCAGAACTGTACATCCATTTTATTCATTATTCATGGCCCTGATGCTGCTGGAGCTGCCTTCAGAGAGCTCTTCAATACTGCTTTTGACATGCAGAATCACCAGCCCCTGTTGGCAACCACAGCAATTCCCCTCCACTCTGGAAATGCATTATTAATTGTGGAATTTGGATACTAGTGGACGTCCTTGCAGTTTCCAGACTCTCACAGAGAGAAAGCAGGGCCCATAAAAGGGTGCTTTGGGACTATTTCCTGCTTAGAAAACAGAGAAAATAAAAATTCAGCGATTTAGTCCACTTTGGACCTCTTGAAGTCGGAAGATCAGACTCTAACATCATCTCCACTGTTCATCCAGAGCACATGCCGAAAAGTTAATGGAATTCCTTCAGACGTTCCCCAGCATGGCTGAGATCAGACACTGGCCCACACTGTCTGGGATGGGAGATATTCTGAGCCAGACTCCTCACCCTCAGCCTTGGGAACGTTTTCATAATGGAACACGATGTTTGCAAAAACTAGTCCAAAGGTGGCTTCTCTGTGTGTAAATATGTCAAGACGAATTGGCAAGGCGACTTCTCCATGCCTGGAATGCGCAGGAAATAGCTGCGACTATACTTATCCAGAAAACAAACAGCTTAATTCCCACCACCAGAGCACTCCCTGACATGTCACAGCGGCGCTGATAAAAGGCCACAACGCACCGTATGCCCTGAAAATGGCTTTTCAATCTCAGCCCAAGGCTTTTCACTTCGAGCTCATTAAAAGACAACCGTTCCCTCAGCCTGGCTGTGGTCACAGAGCAGAACGGGAGGGAATTGGAACCGCTTCCCAGTCCTGTATCCATGTGAACCCTCCCCTCCCAGGCAACGTAAACCTTCGCTTTGCTTGCCAATGTTGCCACACAAATCAGCACACCAGACTTGGCAGGAGTTTAGCCAAATTTGGCACAAGCTCTGAGTCAGTTCATTTCACAGTTGCTCAGAAAAACAAATCTGTGGCATGAAGGTTCTTCAGAGCACTCACGTTTGTGTTTTGGTTCTGGAAGAATTTTTTAAAAGGGCCTAGATCCTGCTCTGATTTAGTCTGATGCAAATCCCGAGTAATTTTACAGGCTTTAATCTCCCAGGTTTAACTGCTCTGTATTCAATCACAACGTGGCTCTCAATCCAACACGAGGGATGATTAAATTAGGTGAGACAAGGGGTTTTTTACCATGTCATTAGCATGAAAATTTAAGTTATGAAACTTAGTACCATTTCTAGCTGGGTTATTTATTTTGCTAATTTCTCTGTCAGAACCTTTATTTTAACAATCTTATTTAAAAATAGTTAATTAATTGTTGGCAGTACTTGGCTCTGCACTAAGAATAAATAAGAAAGAAAACCATAATTTTAACTTTGAAATAATCTACTTCACATCCACTGAGAAGTGCTAATTTTTTACTTGTGATTTGATTTTTTTTCAAAAAATATTACTATCTATCTGTGAAAAGCTATCAGTGTCTTAAATTTGGGGATGGGATTTTGTGGGCTTGTTTTTTGGTTTGGGTTTTTTTTTGTTTTGGGGTTTTTTTGTTTTGTTTTGTTTTGTTTTGTGTAAGGAAAGAGACACTGGAAATGTAGTAGTTAAATTTTGCAATGAAAATAAGTAAAATATCTGATAGTATTTTACTGTTTTGTAAAGGATTTAAAGGGAAATCAAAATTGGATCAAAGCTATGTTCAGCATATTTACAGCAAGCAATTTAGTGTTCTTCCGTTAAAGTGGGCTAACTTTGATGGCCAAAAAATAGGTTTAATTTTATTTAGAGTCTGATTAATTTAAGCAGTGAGGGCTGCATGCTATTCCAATCATATATATTTTATATAATATCATGTTAATTAAAGGCCTAATACTACACTTTGTACATGAGCCAGGCAGTGACAAGGAACTCAGAGCAGAGCAGAGTTACAGTCTCATGATAACATCCAACAATACACAGCTCCTTAAAATACCTAACGATGTGGTTTCTACTAACCACACCAACCTCTAGGAAATGGATTTTCTGTATTCTGCTTACAAACACAACTCTGGCTGTAAACTGTGCCCACTTCAGATACCAGAACTGAGCATCCCTCTTTGCAGGGATGGGGGCCGGGGCTTTGCTGATCCCATGAATCCCCATCCTTGCAACTTCATGGCACTACAAAGCAAAGTGAAGCACAGCAAAGAAGCAGAAAGTTTGAGGAAGAAGATGACAATCTGGGAAAGCAGGGACGATGCCAACCCACATCAAAGCTGTTTATGAGGCACAGTCACAAAATCTGAGAAACACCAAACATCAAGGTTCAAACATTAGAAGATCGTGTCGTTGTGGCTTTTGGGAATTCATAGGAGCACGTGTTGGGGAGGGAATGAGAGCTCAGCTAAAACACAAGGGGTTTCAGAAAAAGATATTTCAAGCATGAGTTCTGTAACAGAAAAAGTAGCATGACTGGAAATCATGTTGTCAGTACGTTAAGAAGAAAGCCATGTTAGCTGGGACACCAGACAGCTTGGGGTTTGTGTGAAGCTTGTCAGGAATATTTGATGCTAAATAACCCAAATACTCAATAATTTGGAGATAGATCATCTCCTTGAAATGAAGCTAAGTATAAAATAGAAGTTGCCTAAAATAGGAGTTTGTGAACTGCAGTTCCAGGAAAAGAAGGAATGTGTCAGGCCAGTACCCCACTGCCTGGCTGGGGTGGGAAGGGACCTGAGACCTCTGCACTGCGATCACATCTCCACCACATTACAGTCTCCTTTTTAGGTCAGTCAAGCTCCATTTAATGATTATTAAGACATTTCTGACACCTCCTCTTTTGCTGAAGGTGGCTCCAGAACCCCTCTGCTCTGTGTTTGGAAACTGTCCTCCAGTTTCCAACTTAAATTCATGCATGGCCAGCTTATAAATACTTGTCCTCTGGCCAGAACTGGGGTTCAAGTTAATTCAAACCCATTGAAATTAATGAGTTTTTTTCCCCATTGACTTCAACAAGCCTTGAATTAAGGCCCTGTGTGTGGACAAAAAGGTTTAGGGCAGTTTTTGTAAGAGGAGAGTTTTATCCTGTTGATTTTGGCCTCTCTCCTCAGCCTGCTGTGAACTGTCTGCCTTATTTTAATGCTGTATTCTCATCCTGCTTTAGTGCAAAACTCCTATTGAAATCCAGGACTGCCTTGCCAAGTTGTTATTAATTACTGTGGTTCTCGAGGCTCAGTCCTGCAAACTGATCTGCATGAGCTCAGAGCTTTCTCTTCAAGGATCTGCTTTCAGGATCTGGGCTGTAGGGCTGCAAAGCTGAGCACCAAAGGGACCGATCCGATGTCGTCCAGCTCTGCCACCCCAGTGCCACTTCAGCCCCAAGGAGCTCACAAGTCCAGCACTACTGTTTTCCTTGGAAGGCAAGGAGGGGGCCAGCAGGGAAACACTTCTGCACAGGCAGCCTTGCCTTGAACACAGAGCTTTCCAGGCCAAAATAACTTTTTGCTTGTTGGAGTTCAAGGACAATCGAGGAGGAGGAGGGCACAGATGAGTTCTGCTTCTGTGGTCAAAGGGAAGAGAGCTGGGTTTTGAAGAAAAACTGCTGGGGGATTTGACTTCTGTGGCAGGAGCATGGAGTATTTCTTACCCTAAGAAATGGCAAGGGGTCACACAGGATGCATGTGAGGTCAAAAATGTATTGATATGTGGGCATTGTATTTCCAGCACTGGGAAATCCTTCTTTTATTACAAAATGGGATGTGGATCCCATGCCTGCCTTCATTACTGAACCTAGTACTTAGTGGTGCCAGGACTGCATTAAAAGCAAGTTTCAGGTATGTTTGTGTTGTTCATTCTAGCTGAATGGTGAAAAAAACTGGGGAAAAGCTGCTTTGCAATGGAAACAGAAAAATCTCAACTAGTTATTGGAAAAAGTTATGGGCTCTTCAATTAGACCACAGGCATTTTATAAGGCAAGCAGGTCAGGATGTGCTTTACTCCCTGAACCTGACATGTTAAAACGGTTATGTGACATATTTGCATTGAAGTTATGTAGGAAGAGTTTAGATCTCACTAATCTAGCTCGTCAGATGCCTGTAAAAATAAATAAGAACCTTAAAAAGAGTGACATCAGCCATAACTGCTTATTCTGCTCCAGATTTGGCAGGTAAAAATCAGCAAGAAACCAAGTGCATTATGCTGTCTGGGCTCTGTGCCTATTTCTCATCATGTAGGGAGCCAGGCCAAATCCTTGACACAATAGCAATTTTTTCTCAATGCCAACTATTCCCAGCCTGGCAGTGCGAATGCAGAGCCGGCTCCTGAGGTCATGGAACTGTAATGAAATCCAAACTGCAACCAACATCCCTGCTTCAGGAGGGGAAATGGCTGTTGCATGTGAGGCCATTTCCACTGGATTTAAACTCATGCTGTCAGGAGACGAGTTACAGTGATAGCAGATGAGGAAATCCTGAATTGAGTCACCCCTCATGCCAAGCCATGGACCAGTAGCCTAGAGAAAGGCTGGGAACCAACTGTGTCAGAAGAAATGCTGAATGCTCCAATTCCAGGTGTCTGTGTGAGCTATGACATAGCAACTGTCAGTCATGGTAAGTGGCAAGTGACATCTGTTTAGATGAGCTCCACTCAGTCAGTGCCATGATAACAAAAGCACTTCACCTCACGACGCCCTTCCATGGAGACAGGAACCTCTGACAATGGCACAGTAGAGAGTTTAGCTGTTAGGCTGCTACTCACTGCAAACAGAGAGCTTCTCCTCACTTTTATGGTTGATCATCATGTCCTCTATATTGAACAGTGGGTGGAATGACACTGGCTTAATAAGAAGAACCTACTGCAACAGACAAGCCAAAAAATAAAATTATGTATCTGCCCCCAACCAGCATATGTTCTGTTTGAAAAGAATGTCTCCATGCTAGACAGTCACGCAAGAGACATCAGCTTGCTCAGCTGGGAAGACACCAAGCCCTTTCTAAGAAATGCAGAGTCAAAATGTCCTTAAAACTTATTGTGACAGGAGTAATGGTGTCCTCAGAGGTGAAGGAATGTCCTAGAGCACTCAGAAAGGCAAAAGGCAACGCTGCTGAGCACTTGTGTCCACAATATGTGGGCACATGTTGGTGCCAGTAACTGTGGCTGTTGTCACCACAAATCATGGGACATCCTCATCCACCCACAGCTTGTCACTGATACCAGCAGTGCCTTTACCTGAAAAGGAGCCAAGAGGCTCCGTTCCACCACGATGCAGACAAGGAGAACAGCACAGCTCTGATTTTCAAGCATTCCTACCTGCTTTTTTATTCTAACAGTATTGGTGCTCACTTCTCATGCCCATTTAAATACCATTTTATCCAACAATTAAATATAATAATTAAGAACGAGATACTAAGCCAGCAGCATAAAGCACCCTTACTCACATCTTTCTGAATGGCAGCATCTGTACAGATGGGGAAGAGGGGAAAACAGGTTCTTCTTCATGTAACCTGGCCTTGGCAGCAGCAGTTTGGGAATTCTGAAATTCCATTGCCTAGCACCAAACTGGCAAGAGAAGAAATAACCTCATCACACTCTCTCTGCTAAGGGATGCATTCTATATTCTTCTGCAACCAGAAGAGAGAAGAAAGAAGAGTTCTTTGAGCTTTATGCAAAGTAGATTGAGAATTATCCAACTATTTAAAAATTGCTTTAAGAAAACCTCAGAGAAGCAGTGATGCCTCTGCATCGGGAGAGAGCTCCCACTGCTTGGGGGATGTTTGTGCTGCCCAGCCACAGGCACCCCCTGGTGCACAGCCCCACTCACACGTGGGCAGGGTGGTGTTCCTCAGCTTCATGGGCAGCTTTACATGCACCAAAACAAGTTCCTAAATGCATGTGTGACCCTGTGGTACTCGAGATGTGATTCAGGGTAGCCTGGCCCAAAGAGAGGGCTAAGAGCCTGCACATGGAAACAGCGAGGAGTAGCTGCAGGGATGAGTAACCCTGTGAGAGCTGATTCACATGTCTGTAATCTGCCCCACACAGGACTCACAGTGGCTCTTTCCAAAGACTGGGCAAGACTATTACACTTCATGGCAAAACCATCTCCCACTGACTGAGTGGAGCGCTCCAATGTGCAAACTCCTCATGGGAGAGCCGAGGCTGGCCCCGGCAGGTGTGTATGAAGTCAGCCCACACTGAGAGACCATGAGCTGCTCATATCCCTCGCTTCCAGGGTGCGAGAACCCACAGAGAACCCACAGGAGATTTTGCACCAGTGAGGAATCTCCTGCCCTCCCCTCGTCCTGCTCAGCTGAGTTCCTTGGGAAAAGATTCCCAACACCAAATAAGCCTCAGGCAGACAGCCAGGTTTCCAAGCCCCTTGCCAAAGGGGAGACCATGCTTCTGCTTTTCCAAGTGCTCTGTGATCTTGCACTTGCAAAGCTTCTGGAGGCTTTTTCCTCCCACTGCACATTAGCAATTCATTGAGTGGTTTCTACAGGTCTGAAAGGGAACAAGACAACTTTTAACATATGGAGTGGAAGAACTGCAGAAGCCTCCTAAAGAGACCATCATTAAGCCCAGAGCAATAGGGTCAATATTCACCCTCCAAGATGGCACAGCCATGGTGGTCACAGGCTAAAAAAAAGCTGCCACCTCCTAAGGATGAAGAGCTGTGCATCTTCCAAAACTCCCCAGACATCTTATTAGACTTCAAGAAAGTTACTTCTCTTTCCCAGTCTCCCTCTCTATAAAATGGTGATAGAACTTCACAGGAGGCTCAATTCATTAATTCTGAAAACATTCAAACATAACAGTTAAGATTCTCAGTAAATATGCAAATTCACAAACAAGCCAGTATTTGTAGGGAGGAGAAACCATGGGTGGGGCTGAGAACATCCAGAATTTGCAGTCTCCCCCAGCAATGTCCTCCTGCAGTATCCTGGAAGAAGGTTGTTCTGGTACATGCACTGCTCTTGTAATGTGAATTTTGTTCAGTGGTCTAATATTATTATTTCTAAATTTACTAATACTGGATACAAAACCATCTATATTCATGAAAATCTGCAAGTTTACAAGCTCTCACACACACAAACAGAAGCCATTTCAAACACCATGCTGTATTTAGAAGGCTGCTTTGAAAATCTGGCTCTTAGAATCACCTTCAGTTGCTAAATAAACTTCTCTGGAGTAACCACAGCCCACACAAAAATAGTTACAAAACAGTTTCATGCTTTAAGTGGAAATGGGTGTTGGTAAGAAGCACACTCAATTTTTCTTCACTGAAGTTGAAATGCAAAAAAAAAAAAAA
>VWZN01007003.1:126947-138982 GCA_013396955.1 Regulus satrapa
AAAAAAAAAAAATACAATATAAGCTCTGTAAGCAGATTCTTCATGGTAAACAAATATGCAGAGATGCAGAAAATGCTAAGTGATCATTTTTAGAACATTTATTTTTGGCAGGATAAACACTTTCAGACTCTAAACAACTTCTCTGTGTGTACAGAATCTCCAACTGTGAAAAGAAAACAAATAGAAGAGTTTCATTTGTTATAATCAGGATTTTTTAATGACTGTTTAGAATAAAGTTGGATTACATTTGGAGTGGCTTGGAAATTCATTGTTTAGGCATTAGTCTCCAGTGGTAAACATCCTACAATATGTGTATAATACAGCAACTATTTTTGTACTTCAAAGCCTTCCCTCATATATTGGGAAAGTGCAGGTTAAAAACAAACTCTACTTTTCCCTTCTGGGGAATGATGGTTTCATTGCTTGATTTCACCCAGAAGAGATCCCTGATTATCCCCCACTAGACTCCATCTATTGACGTGAAAATTAGCCCCAAACACCAGATGGCAAATTGCACTTGAGAAATCCAACTTTCTGGAGAAACAGGAGAATGATGGGGGGACTGTACAGTCCTGGAGCCTTATCACTCCCAAACTCCTCGGGGCACAGGGCTTTTTTTAATACAGGAACTCACTGTTGACTGTTCAGGACTGAATATCCTGCAGATGAGGAAATGCGGAACAACAAGGACGGACTCTTGGCTAGTTTGAGTGATCGCATCTCCACGCTCAGCACCCCACTGCCCTCCCAGCTACCACCATCACTCCCCTCTCAGAGAAGGCCACTTTCATTGCTCCAGGGGCACAGAAAGTAAGTTCAGGAGCAGGGTTGAAAACTGCATTTTCTCATTCTAAGCAGCCTAGTGGAAATCTGGCTTCTCAACACTTCTGCAAACACCCAGCTGAGCTGTCCCGCTCTGAGTGTCCAAGGAACCAAGAACCAGTATGAGTCAAGGCTCTGGGAAACATCAGCCTGCCAAGGTCACATAAGACTGTGGCAGGAGAAGTAACAGGATCATCTGGCTCTTCTCCCATTTCTCAGCCACAAAACTTTCTTCCTCCCCTAACAATTACATATGTGGGTTTCCTTAACAGTTTCTTTTTACATTTCTGTTTAAATAGCACAGGGAAAAGGAAGAGGAGACTCGATGTGGAAAATTAGTTTTGGAAATGTTGAGCCGTGTAGACTTGCCAACTTCTGTTCCTCCAGTCAGTTCATTGTCGATGCTCTCAGCTCTCACTGAAGTGCTATTTTTAGGTCGTACGTCAGATTTCACAAGTGAGACTGACAGGATTTTTAGAAAAATCCAAGGCTTTTCCCTGAGCATTAAATGAGAAAAACAATGTGGGAACACTGCTTCCCACTTCGTGCTGCTGAGGCTCCATCACTGCTACTCCAGGGCAAAGCTCCAAAGGGACCCAACTGCACAGGAGCAGTTTTTCCAGAAAGCACCAGGGGATTCCCAGCATGAAGGAGATGTGCAGGAGATATCCAGCAGAGAGATGTGCAGAACATTCCCATCACAAGAGAGATGTGCAGGTCTTTTACACCTAATGAGACACAGGGAGTCTGAAAATGTTCTGAGGAGATGCTCTGCAGAAAATCAAAGCACATGCACAGAGTGGGGCTTCAGAAAAAGCAGCACTCTAATAAAATCCCCAGCTGATGTTGGAGCTGACAGGTGGCTCCTTAGGGGCAGAGGCAGCTGCAGAGCCCCTGTGCCAGGAGCTCCCACTGCTACCCCAGCCCAGCTTGGGCACAAGGGCTCCCCAGATCATCACCATCACTTCTTCCCACTGCTGAGTGCCATCTGCTGCAGCCTTTGAATGAGAAGCCAGGAATGCAGAGGTGGCACTTTCTGCTGCAGTGAAAGACCAGCAAAGCCTGGAAGCTGTCTCCAGTGCATTGTTTGTAGAGCACTTGTCATGCTATCAGACATGCACATTAAGAAACTGGAGTTTCCACATGGCTATTTCTTTGAGCTGACAGGTGTCTAAAGCAAATTTCCAGCTCTGCTTGCCATCCAAATATAAGGAACTGAGAGCAGGTTTAACTTTTGGGGTTTTTTTAATAGAGACTCTGTGTTTAAGATCTTTGCCAAGCCTGTTTTGATGAGGCCATGCACATATTGACAGCCCTTGCTGACAGAACAAGGCTGTGGGGAGGACATCTCATCCACACATAAACCAATGGCTCGACCAAAAAAGTATTGCTGCAAAAAGACTTACTATTGCAATGCTGCTGAGAAATCTTTTTCAGTATCCACATGGATATTTGAGACTGCCTAATGATGATGCAGATTGTTTTGAATATTTCAGGGTCTTTTATCCATAAGAGACTTTAGACAAGTAATCCAGCCAAATTTCACTTTGCAGATCAGCATGTCTAGATATTTGACCACACAATCCTACAGGGAAAACATGGTGACACTGTGTTAGCTGAGGGTGGTGACTTCACACAGGTGTAACTGAGTGCAGAATCTACCTCCCAAGGGTTTTCTGGTTCTTCCTGAACCTGACAAGATTAATTTAGTGATTTGGAAATCTGTTGCCAAGCCCAAGTCCCCAGAAGACTGCACAGCAATAGGAAGATTAAAAGCAGATGGGTTCAGCAACCAAGGTTTTCTAGTTAAACTTTTAACAGACTTAAAATTCTTGGGCTTTATATAATTATCTTCATTCTTTCCTTCAATTCAGTGTGCGCTGGTATCTTTGGAGCACTTCCTTTGGACATGAAGCCAAACACATCATTCTAATAATACGACCTCAAAAAACATACCTTTATGATAGGCTTAATAAGGGGTTAAGGAAATGTTGACTCAAGTGCAACAAGGCTTTGTGCAATTAGACCATCTCCATGTGGTTGTTAATTTCCACAAAAGAATGCTGGAATCTAAAATATGAAGACAGAATATTTCCTGGAAGGGCTTTAGCAGATGAGCCTGTTAAACACAATTCAAACACTGTTGCAGTTGACAAAGAGTCTCTATTAAGGTGAGGTGTTTGAAAATGGTCAGTGTGGGAGCCGATGGCCATACAATGATTTCCTGTTCTGGCTGGAACCACTAAACCCCTCTGTCAAGTCTGGCAGGAGTAGGGATGATGTGGGTCAGGCTGTCAGCATCCCCAGGCCTCTGGAGACCTGTGATGGAGAGGAGCAAGACAGGAGCAGCTGGAAACAACAGGAGTTCTGGAAATTACCTAAGAAACTTCAGAGTTTCTCTGTCTGCTCCAGGCTCTCTCCTCTCCTCCTCCTTTGACTTCGAGTCCTACAGCTTTGACCCATACTAGGCCAGCCACAGCTTGTTGTGCCAAGGTCAGGCTCCCCCTCAGGCCAGTAGGATCCAGATCCTGGCCAGTCCAGCTTCAAGTTCTGGGATGATCTCCTCTTTAGATCTTTTCATCTCCAGCGCTCATCCTGAGCATCTGTGTGACTGAGACAGAAAAGCAGGCACATCCAAGCAAGTATGTGCCTGGCTGAATCATAGTGACTCGCTCCAAACCAAATTAACACCAGAATGAAGACAGGACAAGTATCTCCCATTTGTCTACTAGAAATCTTCCCTCTCTGCGGAAGTGGCAGCTAAAACAATCCCCCAGACATTCCAGATGAGGTCCAGTGAACACCAAATACAAATCAAATACACAGAAACTCTCTGCTGGGAATTTCTTCCTCTGCAGTGTCTTACAGACATCTTTATAGCACCAGAACTAACTTTATGACCACTTCATGCTGGCAATGAATGCCAGTGTGGAGCTACCAAGGATACGACGTCCTTTTTTCGTGTCACCTGCACTGAACAGCCTCAGGATTTGCTTTCCAGGGGTCATTTGGGTGAGCTTTCACAGAAGCACTCAGGGGAGGAGGACACCAAGCAGCAAATATTTCTCTCCATGAACAAAAAAGTGCTTTAACAGCCCTTCTTGCCCAAGTACCTCTGACACCAGAGCAGCATTTCTCATTACCAGCCCCAAGGTCCCTGGGGCCATGGGTTTCCACCACCCAGGTCAGGTCCATGTCAGCACATTGCCCATGCCAGAATGAAGCATGAGAAGCATCTGCAGTGCCTGTTACTGCAGCCTTCATCCAGAGAACACAGCTGGCCTGATTCTTCCTAGCCCTGAAAAGAGACTTACAGGAATGTTTCAGACTCCCCCCACTGCCCCCCAGTTCTGGGTGTCCACTGTGTTGTGCCACACCTTGTGCTGCAGTGAGTCCCCCTTTACCCCCTCCCAACATCCCTTTGAAGGCAAAATTAGTTGCAAGGACAAAAAAACTGCACCTGCAAAAGCTGAGGAGGTCTGCTTTGAAAAACCAACCCTCCAAAATACATTTGGACACATGAATAGAGCAGCCAAACCTCAAGTTAAATCTTCCATATGAAGTGTAAGGAATCAAATAACCATCCAGAAGAGATGTCTGCAGAATAACTTGGCTCGTAACGTTTTCATTTGGGTCAAATTAAAATAATTGCAAATCTTTGGTGCACAGCACGAGAGCTGCATTCTGTGTAACGCTGTGTATATCCTATTAAGGTTTAAGTCAGTTCAATCCTACAAAAATTGAAAACCAGACTGAGTAGCCCTTCCTTGGGCAACCAATCCCACAACTGCAGAAAAGCAGAAGAGGCTTTGTAAGGGAATTTTCTCCATCGTAGTTAACCAGAGCTAGAAGAGGCAGGGGAACAGGAGGGGCAGAAGAAACATTCCTTGGAACAAAGTGGAAAGACATCATTACACACTGATCTCTTGAAGCTGCATTAAACCTCAGCTGTGCATCAATTAGAAGCCAGTGCCAAGCTGACTATCTAGACACAAAGATGATTCATCTAATGATCCATTCATAATGACTTACAAGTTGTGACCTCCTGGGCATCCTGGATGTCTAAGGGAAGAAGGTGTCTGGCCTCCAAGGTTCTTCACACACAGAACAGAGCCCTGCTGGTTGCAATTCAGTTCTGTGGGGAGCAAGAAACTTTGGACATTGTTTATCAGCTTTTTGCTAGACAGAAAAACCACCTACCACCTCCATTCACAACCCAGTTAAATCATTGTACATCACCACAGATCACATTTTCATAACAGCAAAATGGTCAATCCCACTTTGGAATGGGAGTTTACAGTGCAGCATGTGTGCAATGACTCCTAAAAACTGGCTAATTCCTGCCACTCCTCCCCTCATTTTGGATCGTTTTGACTCCACCATCCTGACTTAACCTGAGGGCATTCACAGAATTGGTATGAGTGCAGCACAGGAAAACTCAGCTGTATCCATGCCAGTAGAGCAGAGTCACCACTCCCACCTGGGTCTTTCTGAAGTTCATTGACTTTGCAAGGCTTGGAATTTACTACTACATGTCTCTAGTCCAGCTGTAAACAGAATATTAAAACTCCTACCCCATAGTTGCTTTGGTATCATAACCCTAAGTGCCAACCCTAAAGAGCATTTAAGAATCTTTACTAAAGGTGGCATAGAAGGGCAAAAGTCAATGATTAATTGGCAATTCTGCTCATCAGTTCTTGTAGAGGAAAAGTTCAAAGTTAAACCCCAATACATGAATTTATTTCCAGAGCTCTTTCTGAAATTGCTCCTTCATTTCGCTGCCAATAAATCTTACACTCCAGCTATGTCTCTCTAATAGATACAGGCATAAATTTTTATTTCTAGTTGGCCAGATTAATGACAAGGAAAAAGGGAAGAATAAAGCAAAAGCTGGAGCTAGCACTTATCTATCTCTGTCCTGCAGCCTTCTTTCTCATTACTCCTGCAACTCTCATATTTAGAGGCAGTTGAGCTCTCCACATGCAGTTTTAATGGAACACCTATCCCTCAGCATCCAACTGCAGAGTTCATCTGGGACTACAGTTGCAAATAAAAACCATTGTACTCTTCCTGAACAAGCACAACAATGATAGTGTAGATAATACCTTGTACTGCTGAAACAAGAGCTGTGCAAAGATTTCAAAGAGCTTTGCAGACATTCATAATTTAAGACAGTCCACATCCTCCTAAAGGTGATACCAGATCCTCCTTTGCAGATGAAGAATAGAGGCATTAAAAAAAATGATTGAGGGACATGGAAAGCAAGGCAGCACTGAACAATGTCCTGCTCACACATCACAGCAACCAGACTTGGTGATGGTTTCTGCAGGCACTCTAACCATTGCCACATGCTGCTGAAGTTTTCTTTATCAATTTCTCTGCTTTATTGCCTAAGTAACTCTCAGATACTGTTATCCCATCCCTATTAACCACATCTTCTCTGCCCTGGACCCTATTGTTTCACACCAATGCCAATTACACAGTCTGTATCACCCTGTCTGGCAGCCCGTGGTGACACCGGAGACACCATTCAGGCAGGATCTGATTTGGTGAAGCAGCTACAATGTTTTAGTTCTTTAGTTCTTTTCCATATATTATGCACTAAATGTTGCAAATAACTTATACAGTGCACCCCCCCTTCTATTGTCTTTCCACTTTCTGACAGTGGTTCAGTGAGGTGAGCTGTCCTTTCCAGGAGGAATCTGGGGTGCCAGCCTTGTTAAGCAGGGCCTGCTCTAGCCTAGGGCTGTGGTTCAGCACAGGTTCTGTTTACTGAGTAACACTCAAAGTTTCAGAGCCCAGTTTAGAACTTTTAATTGATGCACACAGGAAAGCTGGATTAGGCGCTGTCTCTCCTGATGGATCTCTCCCTGCAGACTGTGAGGCTGGGGAGTTCAAAAGCAAAGATTTTGCTCTTCACTGCTGTAAAATACATCTTCTCACTCTATAATTAATCCCAGTGAAATGAAAGAAAGCAGCCTAATGGATTCACCTGTTGTGGTGCAAAGAGCAAAAAGACTGATTGAATATACACCTTCAGAGGTGCAGTTTGGCTTTCCTAACGTAGCTCTTTAATGAGCATCCTGGACTTGGACATCACAGAGCCCAGGACAGGCCAGAGAGATGACAAGAAGAGGCTTCTACAACACAGAGAGCTGCACTCCCATATAACAAATCATAAATGAAAAAAGTGAATATAAAGACAGTCTGTCTTATGAAAAGCCAAACCCAAATATAAGGCTTACTCCAGCCAGAGAGCAAGCTTAAAGAAGAGAATCCAGTTTACTGGCCACCTTCTCCCCTTCCTACTCTTCCCTGGTCAAGGGCTGAAGGAGGGCAAAATCAAAGTCTGCCCACCAATTCAGCACAGGAATAACACCTGCACAGGGATTTCTCTAGCTAAAATCAGACCCATGACTCTGGTGAACAAGGGAAGCAGCACAGCCCTTGCACAGGGCAATGAAGGTGCAGCCTTTCCCCTCTCCAGGAATGCCCAACCTCTCACATGTAAGCCAAGGCAAGGGCACAGCTAAACACATGCACCAGGGACTGGAGGAAAAGCACCAGGAACAAAGCAATGCACACTGTTCATGTGCCTTTACCTGCATTTTCAGGTACCTCTCTTGAGCAATTCCAAGAGCAGCTGCCTGCTGGCCTCTATTCTTACTCAAAATATATCCCTTCAGGTTATAATTTCTTCAAGAGAGCACAGCACCTGAGACCAAACAGAAATTAGTTACCAGTTCATGGAGCCTGGGAGAAGTTAAACCCTGAAAGACAGACTTTCCCCACCAGAAATTAAGAAAACCTTCCTGAAGGTTGCACTAGCCCTGTGCTGAGGACATAGGCACCAAGTAAGCCATAAGGTGATAACTCAATTGCAACACTTAAGACTCAGTAAATATACAAGAAAAAATGATGCTATGGATGCTGGTAAATAATTGTGCAGTAGGACTGAGCTGACATAAAACATAAACTGTTTATGGAGATGAAATAATGGTATTTTTTTAGTTCAAAAGAGTAAGATAAAAATCCACAATTTTACTGATGGACTTCAGTTAAGGAATTAGTCATCATTATACAATAGCAATTTGAATATTCTAGCACAGCACGTGTCACAAGAAAATCATTCAAAGTTTGGATACATTTTAGCTGTGTCAATTAAAATCATACATCACAGTATAACATCAGATAGCAAAAATTATTCCAAGCAAGTATTTACATAGAGCCATTAAATGACAAGGATTTGGTTTAATTTGTGAGTAAATGGAGCTGGAAGTTGCTGAAGAGGTATCTAGCAACCAAGAAGATCACTGGGGCAGAACAGATTGTTTTACTCTGTTTTGTGTGTCTGAGTTTTAAGCCTTCCAGATGCAATGATAACATTGTCTAATGAAGATGGGTTTAAATAATGAGTTTGGGGTGAGAGGGCAAAGTAGTGACTTGTTCAGCAGTATCTCACTAGGAAAGCAGAGAAGCTGACAGAGTTTCTGCCTGGAAAGGGATGTAGAAAAGTGGATTACTGATGTAAACTAATGGAAATTCTCCAGAAACAAAGGTGTCATTTAGAGATGTAGGACAGCTTTACCCAGACTCAGTAATTTCCTGTAGCACCAAGGAAGTTTAATGGTACTGTAGGCAAGAGTCAAAGCCCTACGAGATGGTGAAAAAGATTTGAAAAAAATGGCCAAACAAATCCAGATTTGTCATAAACTTTCATACAGCACTTACTTGAATGGACAAGGCACGGCAGCATTGTCCTTTTCAACTGAGCCAAGCCAGAGATGGCTCTGGTAACATGGACACATCCCCACAAGGACTGAATGCCTCCCTCAGTACCACTGTTAGCAAAGCTTTACTCCTCCACATCTCCCAGAGAAGCTGCAACCACTATCTGAACAGATCTTTGGCCAGGATAATTAACACCAGGTGGAAATCTGACCCACCTATTTAATGCAAGGGAACAAGCATGACTTCTTTCCTGCTGCATTGACTAAGATCTCCCCAGCTGTACTCTGAGAACACTTTAGGCATTGGGATATCAACCACAGAAAACTGAGTGGAAATCCCCAGGCAGGAATAAAACATATGTTTAATAAATGGTTCTATAGAAACAGGAAAAAAAAAAAAAGGGAGGGAGGGAGGAGGAAGAAAGGAAAAGGTTTGCAATTGTGAGATCATAAGAGTCCAACCATATAAGTGATGACTAAGTATAATCTTATGTTTCAAGAAGATGAAGAAAAACATGTTTTTGAAACTGTTGAGGCTGGTGTTCCAGTCAACAGATATTCCTTTACTGGCCTGAAAGCGACCCTTTCAACCTGGGCTTTCCTCCAGCCTGTGGGTCCATGGCAATGACTAGAGGGGAGAAAATCCCCGCTACTGGCCAGCTGTGCTCCAAATTACCTTACTCAACTGTGCCTATAAATGGAATTTTGTGTTTCCATGGAATTTCATCAGAATGACCTGCTCACCCCTGACATAGTTCATGTATCTGTGATCTCTGTCTCTGTAGATAAAAATCTCTGTCTTCTGTGTGTGTCTGAAGATTCTGTAAGGAAAGAGTCAATTCTCCACTAACCAAGGAAATGGAGGGAGCAGTCAAACATTGAAGAGTGCAAAACACAGGTAAATTATGTCCTCAAATGGCAATAAGAATATGAAATACAGAAGAGTTTAGAGTTGCTGCTGAGTACAGACCACAGATCTACATAAACTGGCAGACCTGCACTAGGCAGCACATGTGCATGTGCCACACTGAGCCCAGCTCAGCATCTCCAGTAGTTGATATGCATGGGGACAGTGGATAGGGATATCTAGGGACAACTACAATTCACACTGGTAGTGTACAACAGTGTGAACAAACACTGAGAAAAACCCAGATTCCAGTCCAGGTGAGAGCAGAAGTATTTCCTGCTAACCCAGAGGAAGTGCCTGTCAAACCGAGTAACTGAGAACTCTCTCCTCACTCAGCTCAGCCTCCCTTCCCAAATTCCATTAGCATTCACTCCTTCTCATGATCCTTTTCTCTTTCCTGGCTCTTCCCCCACTGAAGAAGCTGAAGGAACTGGTACCTGTAGTTCCTGTGCTAAAGGAGTGCTGCTCCATCCCAGAGCAGAGCTGTGGTCCAAGCAAAGGGGAAAGTCAAGCACAAGCAGAGGCAAAAGAGGAGGAGGTTTTACGTTTTCGTGGCTCTAATGAGAGAAGAATGCCCTGGTGCAAATTGCAATTTGGGTCACAGTGTGGCAAGGGAAGGAGAAGATAGAAAACCTCAGATGGCTGGAGGACAGTGTTTGGCATGAGCCTGGGAGATTCAGCTAGAAACATTGGAATCTAAGTCAAAGGAAACATATGATTCATTTTCAAGATATGTCCAGTCAGCCATGAAGACAGACAGAGAGGAGGAGAGGTGAGAATGCACCTCCTTTGCTTTTAAAAGAAAGGCCAGAGAAGAAGAAAATCAACTAAATATGACAGCTAGTGGAATAAGTAAAACATCTGGGAGGTTTTCTTGGTAACATGCTAATGTAAATAGACCTTTGTATTAGTACATAAATGTAACTTCCACAAAGATGTAAATGAACTCCCCTCATTCAAAGGCTTCCATGGGCTGGACATTTCCATGGAATTCCCCCCTGGACCCACCAGTGCTTCCTGTCGGGGCCTTCACACGGCAGGGCAGTCCCGCTCCTGACAATGACTGAGGCTCAGGACTATTGTAACCAAAAACCAAAATGTGTTCCCATTTTAAAAAATCTGGATGATAGCAATTAATTCCACATTTTTGTGAATAAATATAATGTGTTTTGTGCCAAAATACTTTGGCTTGTTCGCAGAAGCTAACAGTGACACATAAATCTGTTTTCCCTGTTGCTCAACAGACCATCTCACTCTGCCGACCAGTTTTCACAGGGAAAAAGGGTTTTCTTCTGTCTCTCACTCAGCACCTTTAAAGGTCCTTGCTCCCTATCTTCATGTCAACCCATGGGTTACAAAATGAGCTCAAAGCTACTGATGTCAAGGTAGTCCTGTGACTGCTTTGGGTTTTCACCAGCCACTGATATGAAATAAATTTATTTCCAAGAGCTTCCCCACAATTTCCCAGGAGTGATGTCATTCAACTGGAGTCAATGACCAGAATTTCTCCCCTCTCCTGTAGCCAAACCCAGCAGAACAGATGTGCTGTGAGCATCCCTGACACCACACCATGCTGAATGACCCATCCTGTTCCCCCGTGGCACTGCTAGGAAAGAACTCTCTTCTGCCATCAGTGATTGGGTTAATGTGGAACAAGGAAGGACCAACACCTGAGAGAGAATGGCCCAGCCATTCAGAAAAAAAAGCTGATATACCCCTGTCTTTTCCCAGCTGTGTTTACTTTGTTTTTCTCTGCTGATTTTGGTGTCTTGCATTGCAGAAGTATAAAACCAAAGGAAAGATGTAGGGTTCCAGCTGTTCTGAAGCTTTACAGATGTTTGCTAGCTTTATGTGGGAGAAACATCACTATTTTATTGACCAAACTCTTTTTTGTTTTAATATGGAAAATCTCAGTGGCACTTCACTCCATTTGTCTTTTTTTTTTTCTTCTTTAGTCATATGATAATGTACACTTATAACCAGTGAATCATCCCCTGAAAAAGTCATAAAGAGAAAAATAGCTCGTATGTATGTCTCAGTGGTCAATGAATCACTGACAACAGGTATAATGGGAATAATTATATACTGCTGAGAAACTTTACCCAAAGCCTAGCTCAGAGGCTAGTTTCAAAACTTCTGAGCTGTGCAGTTGGATCCAAGGCTGTGAGCGCCAGTTTAGGAAGCAGCCAGGAGAATTTCAGATTTGTATTATTGCAAGGAAATGTCTTCCCCAAGTGTCTGTTATGTGTTGACAAATTGTTTATACTTAACCAAGGAATAATAATGAACAGTCTAAATAGACATTGATTTTTATGTTTTTAATTCACTTTTAGTGGAAAAATGTCCTGGCAACAGAAATATGGATGTTGAGCTTTGGATGCCAGCCACTGGTTTGAACTATGCTATTTTAAGCAGTAATATGTATTACTTGGTAAAACAACATATCTTTTTAGGGTCCAATCCTGGAAGTTCCCACTCCAATGAGCTGCATCCTTCCAATCAAAGTTTCTGGAATTACACATATGAATGTAAATTTGTAGCAGACTGCATCCAGACAAAAAAAAAAAAAAAAAAAA
>VWZN01007003.1:138995-154708 GCA_013396955.1 Regulus satrapa
ATCCAGAAAAAAAAAAAAAAAAAAAAAAGGTTTCAGTTTCAATGCAGTTTGTCTGCTGCCTTCCTAGAAGTAGTAGTAATATAAATGTGAGGCAATTGCTCCAGAACACAAATGTAAAATCCTTCTCTAAGCCAGCTCAAAGAAATGGAGCAGCTAAAAGAGACATGTCCATGGACCAAGTCCAGCTCCAGAAGAAGGCTTTGCTTTCCAGTGCACGGTCCCTGGTTATTCTGAAGAGCATCTATCACACAGAGCTGTCTGGGCTGCCTCCCAGGGATGCTGGCTCCCCTTTTCACCTGGATTTGTACCCTGGGCTGAGCTCAGCCCCAGAGATTTTGCACATCAGTGTGGATGGAGCCAGACACCACAGTCACCCTTGGGAGCAAGGACCACAGCTATTTTATCTCAGATCTGCTGAAACCTCTCAGAGAGGAAAGATACACAAGTGTCTCCTCACGATAACGTAGCTGTGTCCACTTCCACCAGTGCACAACAGGAATTCTCCTAAAGAACAGAATTCCCCACAGATGAAAAATTTACAAAATAAATCATGGATTGATCAGATCCATTGTGTGCACATCCACCAATGCAAACAGAAGCCCCTAAGCATCTAATATACTTTTCCTCTCAAATATCCCAATGGTACAAGAAGATGGTGATCAGCCCCATCCTGCTGCTGTCACAGCAGGGCAGAGCTGTGCACCAGCACCAGCAGTTCATTCAGTGAAGCTGAAATTGCCCATACCTGGGAGGAGATGGTGGTCACAGGAGCTCTTTCAGTGGAGACAAACAGGCACCTTCTGAGACCAAATCTTCTGGTCCATCATAGATATCTGCCTTAGGGATAAGATGAACCACCTTCTGGAGGTTCCCGTTTCTCCTCATCAACTGCAAAGGGAGCATGGCTGCAGCTGTGGCCAGTTCAAACATTAATATCTGACTCCTGGAAGCCTTGATTTGCAGCAGAAATACTTCACCTTTAGCTGAGAAAGTAGCTGAAGAGAGATGGGTGGCTGCTGTTGCATTTCTGGGAAACGCAAGATATTATACAACCTGTTAATTTATTCCAGAGTTTCCCTTTATGCTTTAACAATATTGTTCAGTATTCAATTCAAGTCATAACATTTAATGACTTGTGGTCAGCTCAGCTTATCCTGCTTTTCTTTGCCAGCTTAAAAAATAAACAAAGCTGTGAATACTGAATGGCACAATCAGAGGGATTTACCCTGCTCCTACCACAAAACACGTATCTGAACATACCAACAGCTCAGTTCAGAGAACATGGGGCTGTTCTTTACATCCTGCTGCAGGAGACTGAGAGAGTTGAACAGTTTCTTTGGTAATGAGTTTCACTCTTTATGGGACATGAAGACTAAGGACAGCTTCAAATTAACACTACTTTCATTTCAAACATGCCCAGTGGCTTCACATAGGAGATGCAACAGTTACAGGGGGCTGCACAGTTACTTGGGACCCATTTCCATCACAGAGTTAACGCAGTGAATGACCTGAATCAGGTCCTCACTCATACAGAAAAGCTGTGGGTTTGGAGGGTGCCTTTGTAGGGGTGGCTGACCTACATAGGAGCAATGTGGCATTGTGAGCCACCCCTCTGTCAATTCTGTACACACAGTGAGAAGAGTTCACTCCACTGCAGGGAAAATTGCATGCTGCAAATAATCCCTCCAGAAGAGGTAACCCCTGTCCTGATGAATTTACAACCAAAACCCCTATATAACGTGTGGCAGGAGGCACAAAGCCAAAAAGAGGTTACAGCAACTCCTACAAAAGCATGTCTGCTGCTGAGTTGGGAACAGAATATAATATTCTGCTGGTGACAAACAAACCCAAAACAACAATTTGCAGAAGAGGCTCCATACCTTAGGCAATGGGAAGAAAACTCAAGTGTCTTCCTCCCTTAGAGGTTCTACACATACTCAATGGATTCCAGGACAATTTATAAAGATAGATTTGTAATTTCTTGGCCTCAGAACCATTCTCTAGACATACCCAGTCTGAGAATCTGCTGCACAAACATTCTCCATATTCTCATCTTGCTGGTTTAAAAGCCATCAACCAACAAACTCAATTTCTTCAAAATTCTATTTTAATGTAATTTTGGCAAATAAGACTGTAACTATTTAAGGCTGTTCTGTGGGTTGTGTGCTTTAAAGAAGAAACCATTACCAGACACTTTAGAAAATTTCCATTTATCCTCTGTTGTTTCTCTGCTTTTATGCACCTTTCCTACCAGCTGCTGGACTGCTGCCTGCCAACCCACCTCCCCCTGCTCCTGCATTCCAAATTCAATGGGCTCCTCTGCAGTCAAAAGCTTTCTCCTATCTCGTGGTGCCTTTATGTTAGAGAAATAATTTGTTTGTTACATTCAAAAGGGAATTGTTTGGTCCTGTCTTTAAAAAATGTATGACAGAGTTAGAGTCTCTTTATTTTTTACCCTTTTGCTTGGAAATTTGTACAATTATGATCTTAGGATGAAAGTGCATATTTGAGTAGATCATGCAACGAGACAGGCCATTTCACTAGCATCTATGTGGCACTTGGAGTGGTTTCTTAAATTTATCATCATAAAGGCCAAGAACCAAATTATGAGGCCATTTTTGAAAACTGAAGCCCTTACCCCATCTAGACCAAACTGTTTCTGGAGTTGGCTGATGTGAGGGCAAAGGGTGAGGAAAAGAGGGAATATCTTAAAATACATTTTCTACATCCTCTTCCCTGTCCTAAGTGATATCCTTTGGGTTTCACTGCAATGAAGCCCCTTCCCAATGCTCACTATTCTCTTTCCTTCCTATCCCATGAAAAGCAGCAGTTAACTACTGAGTCCCTTGCCTCCCCCTTTAAAAGTCTTCAGTATCCATAGTTCCTGCAGTTACATCCTTGTAAACTATAGATTCATGTATAATAATAATATGGAAGTTCTTCTGTAGCACCTCCTGAAGCAGGATTTCCAAGCTGTGTAGTGAATATGTATTAACTTGCAGATCAAAGCTGCCCTTGTCATTACATTAATGATCAACCCAGTCAATATTATACAACACAGATTCAGCACAACCTTCAGATCCAGCCCTATGAAAATGTCTTCATTTCAAAGAGATGGCCCTGAAACTCCTCAATGACCCCTGCTCACCTACCAGCATCACTGCCTACTCATGGGGACTGGGGAATATGTCCCATGGCCAGGAGATCCTGAAGAAAGAAAGGAGGGAAAGAAAAGAGAAGAAAAAAAAAAAAAAGAAAAGAGAAAAAGAGAGAAAAAGAAAGAGAGAAAGAGAGAGAGAAAGAGAAAAAGAAAAAGAGAGAAAAAGAGAAAAAGAGAGAAAAAGAGCAGACCAGTCTGAAGTTTTGGAAAAGCAAGCTATTCTCTCTTCTGGAGGAAAAGGCAGGGCTCAGAGCATGTCATGTGGCAGAAGTTCCACACAAGAACAGGAGATGAGTGGGGGCATCTGGCAGCAGTGTGTGTGTGACACGAGCACACAAATCCAGCACCACCAGCAGTGAACCCCGTTACCGCCCTTCCCCTACACCTTCCCAAAGCCCCTCAGTGCACGAGACCCTCTGCAGAGGGAGGGCAAAATCCCAACCAGCTTTTGCTTATATTTCCTGAGGGCTGCTAAAACCATGTGCTAATCCTGTCAAAGCTCTCTCTGTGCATCCCCTGCCAGGGGTGCACACAGAAACCTGCCTCGTGTGAGCAGCCACCAAAGCACACAGAGGAACGGGCTATTTTAGAACAGCTCTGCTTTCAGGTTACCCTGCTGGGTCATGTTACACACCCAGTCACAACACACTGAAATACAATACCACAGCAGAACAGATATGTGTCAAATTCTCCTCCGACCGCACAAGTGCCTTATCACTATCCTGATCCAAAGCACAGCACTGCAGAGCTCCAGCCATGGATGCAGCCACACAGGCACAATGTGAGTTCAAGCAGAGGATGGCACTTCAGAAGCTGAGAAGGAGGGAGAAATAAAAAAATGTATCCTCTTGTTTATCCATATTTCACATGGGTGTTTTATTCAGTTATGAGGAATTCCCTGTTTCCTCTATAAAAATGCACCAAGGACCTAGCACCTGCCTAGGAAGGCAGCTATGGTGTTGCAGGAAGAAGAAAGGAGAGGGGCAGCACCTACCCCACACTTCACAGCTACTTCTACATTGGAAGCTTTAACAAATCTGCTTTGGACACCTGCTGCTTTAAAATGGAATAAAGGCAAGTGGTGCAAGAGGTAGGGAGGATAATATTATACTCCAGTGACAGGGATTAGAGGCAGCAAATGAAAAAACTTCATTATTGACAGTTAAAGGATTTCCTCTGAAATCCTGGTTCCATGCATGAGGTCACTGGAATTCCTCAGCTTGCCATCAACTGCTGTGTAGATACAGGGCAGGCAAAGCTTGTGCCTCAGTTTCCAAACCTGCAAAGGTAGGAATATGAGCACTTCCCCTGCTTCAGCAGGGCTTGTTGAGGCCTGGAGGTTTGCAGTGTGCTGCAAGATCAAAGGATCAGAAGAGCATTACATATTCAGCACAGGTCCACACACTATTTGAAGGTCTGGAGGCGAGACAGGTTGCTTAGCTTGCAAAGGAAAGCAGGAAACCAGAGATTTCACAAGCCCTTTTACTGTAATGACTGGGGATTGAATTGGTCCTCTGTGAGATGGACACACCAGGCCGGCATCTCCCAAAAAGCTCTTACCTCAGAAGTACCACAGCTTCAGGATATGCCCCACGAATACCCTAGAGGTGAAGACACTGAGATGAGTCTTGTCTTTGTGAAAACACAAGCTCTCCTTAAGTTTGAGAGTCACTTTCAATGATTTGCCTCTTGCAAACTTCTCTATATCACCCTTCCATTTGCTGGGAAAGACAATATAAATCTTGGCATTCACAACACTGTCACAGGCTGCGGTACCCTGAAAGGCCTCATATTTCTGCAGAAGCAATAACTCTTGTGCTTGTCACTGTAAGCCAAGGTCTTTCTTACAGCACACACAAACACAGAAGAAAATAAATGTATTCCAGGAAAGCACAGGGATGAATTCACAATTAGAAGTGGGAATCAGTGCTTCTGTAAACACACACAGACAAAAATTTATGACACGGATCTCTTTTTCCAGCTACCAAGAAAGGTCATTTCAGTCAGACAGCTTGACTGGGGACCTGTGGTAGCACATGGACTCTGTTATTCTCCCTTTTGTGCCTTCACAAACTCGTGCTTCTGCCAGTACATCCATAGCAGGTGGACTTGGTCCTCCCTGGGGCTCCTTGAGGCCACAGATCCCCCAAGCTCTGGCTCTCAATAAAATAAGGGGCTTGCTGTTCACCATAATTTCTGGATTTCCACAGTTCCTAACTCATCTGTCTCAATGCTCATAGTGCACACACTTAAAACCAGTCTCATGCTTGTTGTTAACTCCTCCTACCCACCCACCATACGTGACAGACAATGAATAGAAGGGTCACAGACAATGAATACAAGAGTCAGTCCAGCATTCCCACAGACACACACACACACGTCCATTTGAGGCGCTCCACCTGCCACACCTCTCCTTTTTCAAATCAAAGTATCTTCATTTAGATTTGTTTAGAAAGAAGGTGTTTGCCAAAGATTAGATGTTGATACAGTGCTCAAAAAAAACCCAGCAGAAGTCTCCCCTGACTTCAGTCAGCATCAGAGGATAGGGCAACAAGAGCGTCACACAGCTCTGAAGGCACACAGGTCACACAGGATCCAGTCAGAGCACAGGGCAGGCTCAGACCTCATCTTGCCAATGCAAGCAACTGGACAAAATGGATGCAGAAATCAGTACAGGTACTTTTTAATAATTTACCCAGGCCCCTGATCTAGGGTTGATCAAGGAAAAATTTGTAAAAGGTGCAGAAAATGCAGTAAAATAAAACTGCAAAAATGCCAGGGAAGATTTGGTTTGGTGCTTCAGAAGACATGACTGGAGTATGGAAACCTGTGGAACGTGGGATGGTGGAAATGACTAAAACTTCTATGAGTATTGCAAGAATACAAAGCCTTACAAAGAAAACAAAAAGCCTTAGAAAACTAGTCAAACAAAAGCCCATGCTAATGCTGGCATTACCTGAGGGCCTGATTAGACAAACAAAGCTTGGGAGCAGACAAAACCAATCCTGGGCTTTACTCAACAGCAAGATTTTATAAAAAAAGATTTTATTAAAAAGTCTCAGCTGGTGCAGATGGCAAATAAGTGTTTTGGAAATGATGCTAAATGCAAGAGGATGACAAGGAAACCAAATCTGAAAGAACCAGGAAAGAAGTTCACATGAAACATGGCTACTGCTTTCAAGTTTGACAACAGGACTGAAAAGCAGCACCTTCCAACCTCCCCCCCTTCCCCCAAACCCACAGCTCTACATCCCACAACTTGAGCTGGTCATCTCCTGGATGTTGGAAGGCTCCACCAATGAGGGGCTCAAAATGGAACAAGCCTTATGGTATCTTAATCTGCTACCTTGGACAAGTAGAGAAAAGGCATTAAAAATCTCAGTGACTACAAACTGAATCAAGAAGTATTGAGACCTGAAATAACACAGAAGCTAATTAACGACAGTAAATGCAAGCTGTGGGCCATGGGTGCTGGGGCCTCACCTTGAAAGCTGAAGTACTCCAAGGGTCCTGTGCATATCTGCAATATTAGAAATTAATTTCCTTCTAATTCTACAAAGTCTTTTTAGCTAAAAGAACCTTAAATTCAGACTGGATGGTGGTTTCAGAGGCACGTTCCAGTTCAGCCACATCTTAGCGGCTGCAATGCAGAAAGCACAGAAATGCCACAGGCTGTAACATGCAGGTGTTCAGGCAAAAGAATCACAGGGGTCCCTATAGGCCTTGAAATCAGCAAGGAGTGCAGAGAGCAATTAAACACTCTTACAATTGGAGACAATTTTGGCTTCCTTTGCTGAAAGCCTCAATATGCAGCTGGTCACCTCTTCCTCAGAAGTTTTGCTTGGCAACCCTGAGTATGAAGACAGAAGAGAATTTGATGTATGTGTGCATATATATATATACAGACAGATATGACCCCTTTCTGTGACTCCATGGAGCAAACCAGAGAAGGGATCAGACTGATAAAGGAAGAGAACCTCTCCTGAAGCATTTGCAGCTGACACCGTGGCTCAGTGACCGACCAACGCCACGCGCGGTGGGGAAGCCCAAGGCAGAGGTTCAGCTTCCCAACCAAATAACAGCTAAAGAGAGAGCACAGCTCAAGTGAATTGAGGTGCAGAACCCAAGGAGTTCTCAAGCTTGGGGAGTTCTCTGCATCCCTTCTGTTAGGCTGCTACCAGTAAGTAATTCTACCAACTGAGGCAGCAGTTCAAACCAGAACATGTCCATACTCCCAGTGACCAAAGAAGTGAAGCTTTTCTCAATAACCTCCACAAAATTATTCTCCCAATTTGGGAAAACAACCTTATTCCCAAAAGTACTCAGAAACACGTTTAAATTACACTGTGTTTACATGGCACCCTGTGTAATGAAAGTATAAGCATGGACTTCAGAACTTCTCTTGTGCTGGGTCTCTGAAGGTACACTGGGGAGCCAAGGAGAAGAGGAATATGCTTGACCTCCTGATAGGTCTTTCAAGAAACGCACACACACAAAAGAAACCAAAACCAACCAACCAAAAAACCAAAAACAAACAAACAAACAAACAAAAAAAAAAACCCCAACCCAGACACCATTAAATAGTAATATCATGCTGTGAAAATTAACTTTAAAAAACCAAAAAAAACCAAAACACTGATTTGAAACAAGGGAGATTTACAAAAGTACATACTGAAATGAGGGACAAAAAGGACACTGGACAGTCTAATGAGTACAAAGAAATGTAATACTGCATCTGCACAGCATCTCCCAATCAAACATTCACTGGGAAACTAGTATCCTTAACTCTCAGAGAGAAATTGAGGCAAAGAATGATTATATGAGTTGCAAAATGCTCTATCTGATCTGGGAAGGTGCCCTGTGAGGTGACTCAGTGATCTCTGCCCCCACACATCAGCCAGAGGAATTGTTTCCAAGCCAACACCCAGGTCACTAAAGCTGATAAGGACCCAGGGACACTGCTGCTTGTCACAGTCATGTGTCCAAGCCTTGCAGATACCTGGTTTAGTACAGAGGGTCACCATTTCTGATAAAAAGTTTAGAGCACAGCACAGCAAGCCCACACATCCGACAGATCCCAAAGTCTCATATGGAATGAATCAGTATCAATTCAGACTTTATTTAAACATATTGTTTAAATACAGTTTATCCCTCCTGACACTGGGTTGAGAAGTTCAGTCTTTCAAGTATACTCTCTTACACTGAAATTTTCTTCTCTTAGGAACAACTTGAAAACACATGAGTGCATAATTACAGTGGTCAGATATCTTCATCCTATTATCATCAATCTGTGTTGCTTTCACAAGACATCAGCCTGATGTGTCTGTGGGACTGTACCCACCACACCACAACAGCATTGTCTGGGAATAGTGACAGCAGGGACCAGATGAGCCCACAGAACACTGCCACATGCATAATAGACACAGCTTCAGCACTTGGAGAGAAAGATCCCAACCTTCCTGGGCCAAGAGAACTAAGAGCAAAATGTATAGATCAGCTATATAATTTATAACATTAGGTACCTCTGTGACAAACAGCAATTTCCTAGAAATTCTCAGTTCAGCTTCCTATAAATTTTTCCTCTGGACTATGTTATTTGCTGCTGTAACATCAGCACTCACTTCTCCTGCAACTCCCTTGAGTGACAGCATAAAAATGCTGGTTACACTGATGGCACAAGATGCTCCGCCTGAGATAGAAAACCCTTTCATCAAAGGCATTTAGAGCTTATCTAGAGAAGGCATCATGAATTAAGGAGCTGTTCACTCAGCTCTGGTCAGCAGATAAAGCACTGCAGTTTGTCCCCACTCAGCAAAGCAAACACAAATCCCGAATGGCAGTAACACACCCATGCCTCAAATGAACCGTGTGCTTAAGTGCTTTCCTGATTGAGCCTGGACTACAGCCTGAGGAGCAATAGACCACCCTCTGCCACCTCCCACAATGTGGAGGAGTACCTGGCTCAGAAGAACAAGTGCCACTACTGACTTCCACTGCACTTTTTCTCTTGGGTAATGGCTGGCAAAATCCAGCTCAAGAGTACCACCTAGCCTTCCTCCAACATTTTACAGACACTAACCAGAGAGGTCAACATCACCAAATTAGGTAGCTATCAACTCTTGCACCTGTCCTACAACCGATTCAAAAGATGTACTGAGAACCAGGGTAGATCAAACTCTACCACAGCATGAAGGGGTGCAAGAAATACAGATTTTTCTGCTGTGTCCCACACAGCCTCTGCTCAGAAGGCAAACTCTCCTCTCTGCCCTCCTCCTGTGCTCTCTGCCACATTCATTCCCTCTGAACAGCCGGTGCCAGAGATGAGGCAAAGGGACTGACTGACTCAGCAAGGGATGCCCAAGCCTTTGCTCAGTGTGGGAGACACCACTGTCAGTTCCATGGCACTGCCTCGGGAAGGGGACAGCTTCCCACAGCCCTTTTTCCCATAATGATGGACTGGAGAATGTTTGTGTGTTCAGGAATAATCACAGTATAATGTCACAGCCCACCCTCAGTATTTTATAACCCCCCAAAGCCACTGACTCATACACACTCCAAGTGGTAGCTAGCCTCTCCACAAGCCCACTGTGCCCACCAGCGAGTGACACAGCTGCTTCTCAGCTGAAGCAGAACAACACATAACATCAAACAGCAATATCTTCTTATAGTTTACCTAGGAAATAGAGGATATGAGCCCACTCCAGGAAATACAGGGCATAAATTACACTGGTGGGTACTTACAGCCCAAAGCACAGTTCTCCCACACAGCCTGGGAAGTGGGAAGGACAATGGAAAAGCCCCTGAGTGGTGCTCTAATTGCTGCACTGCGCTGGCCAGAGGCGAGCCAAACTGAGCCTGGGAGCAGCTCCACTGCCTGTGTAACAGCCTGGTCACAAAGCAAGCATAGAGACTCCTGCTATGAGCTGGGAGGCCTCAGCAGTGCTGGCTCGTGCCCTCAGGACTTGGCGGCTGTAACCTCTGATTGCTCAGGAAACGCTCCTTCAATGACAGTGTAAATACCCAGAGTTCTCCAACCTGGAATGGTGCCAAACCTCTGGCATGAAATTCCTTTTACTTGGAGGAAAAAAAAAAATCCAGATGATCTGAGCGAACAAGAAGAGACATGTTGCAAAGGCAATGCAGGAGATCTGGGATTTGTTCTTAGCTCCACCCAGCCCTGGTGATCATAATCCTTTGTTTGCCTTTTTTTTCTATTTAGATTGTAAGTTCTTCAGGACAGAGACAGTCTCTTGGTATTTGTTTATAAAGAGTTTATATATCAGTCCCAGGGATTATTGCAAGGAAAATAATCTTTAATGACCACAAATCATTGCGATC
Source organism: Regulus satrapa (assembly GCA_013396955.1). Lineage (NCBI taxonomy): Eukaryota > Metazoa > Chordata > Aves > Passeriformes > Regulidae > Regulus > Regulus satrapa. Next base: position 149,494 of record VWZN01007003.1, read on the forward strand.
CCTGCTTTAGAAATCCTCTAATGTGTGTCAAATAGATGTTCAACAAGAGGCTCCAAACTAATTACAAGATCTAAGACACCACAACAGATCACCACGCCAGTTGCTGCCCAGTAAATTCAGCTAGGAATCAAATCCCTGTATCCTTGGCTGTAACTCTCTTGAGTAGACTGGCAAATGAGTTTTAGTGTGACTGGGAGCAATGTGCCCTTCCTCCCAAAGGCTCACACTTGACAGAGACGTAAGAGAAGTCACTTTTATTTCTGCTACATTAAAACCAAACCAATAAAAAACTAACAAATAAACAGCAACAACAACAACAACAAAAAAAAAACCCACAAAAAAACCCCAAAAAACAACAAAAAACCCCAAAAACAACCCTACTATCACAGAGAGAGAAATTCAACACTTCACAGGAACTTAGACAAACAGAATTCTCTTGTAACTGGGAGCTTTAAAATAAAAGTAGGAAGTCCAAGGCAGGGCTGCTGAGCTTAAAAGTGTACCTGGGGCACAGGCAGGAAAACAGACTGGAGAGAAAGAAAAAAAGTGGCAGGAGTGGCATGGACTCTCTCATCTGTTAAACATAGAGCTGCATCTTGAATTTTCTTCTAACTTCTGAACAGCAGTGTCAAGAGGGAGTGCCAAGGGATGAGCAGCAAAACAGCTCTGAGCCCAGCAAACCCAGAACCCAGCCTGAGCCTTACTGCCAGATTTGTTTCTCCAGGACTGCCAGCCTTCCTCCAGCGGCTGCCCACAGCTCCTCCACCTTCACTCATGCTCTACAGGAACTTCAGCATCATCTTAGAACTAAAATGCATTCATATGCATAATCAACAAACTCCATAGTTTCAAGGGGTTTCTCAAACCAACAAAACCCTGCCTCAGACAGCTTTGTATCCTGTATGTTCTCCAGGAGTGGCATCGTGAACACTGCAAGCTTTTTTTAGAGGAAGTTTGGTTCCCTGCAGTCACTACCTGTCTTCTCTTCAGCACCTGTTGCCTTCCTGGGGAAGCAGAGTCCAACCCAAAGAGAGCTGTGCAGACATTAGGGCAGATGAGATGCAGGTTTGCTGTGTGCAGATCCAGGGTTTGTTTAGAAAAATGTCTTTGGTTTACTCCAGCAGTCCATCCCTATTGTGCTTCTTCCAGATGAGATAATTAATGTGCTGGAGGAAAAATTGATTGTTTCCTCCTATTCCTTCAGCCCTGTGTAATGAAGCTCATTTTGGCCCTGAAGTCAGTCCCGTTCAAGTCAAGTGCTTGTTTGCATTTAAGATCTTATGGGATGTTAAGATGAATCAAGGTGCTTGGGGCTGTCAAGTTGAAAGCTTAATATCTTCAAATTGCTGTCCAGGTTACTTTAAAATATTTATGTAATGTACCTTTCTTTCCTGGCAAATTACTATTAATGGGAAAGGAGCTTAGAATTACCTACCAGAAGCACTGAAGTCCCTTTAATGGTAACAATTATTCATTCTAACTTTTTTTTATATACAATTTTTCCTGTAGTATCTTCAAAATACCTGCAATTCCAACAAATGTTTTACGGTAATCTAAACTCTGATTCTATTTTACTCATTTTTCTCAAAGCTGCTGCCTTGAGGAGCCAGACAAAGCAATAGATAAACACTGATTTCACTCTTTTGATGTGCATTTGATGCAAAAAATCCTCTTGCTGTATTTAAAAAGGCTGAGTCTGCTTCAGTTGGAAAGCAGACTATCAGTGTATCAATCCAAGACCTATTGAAGCCATAAAAAAATATTCAAAAACTGCTCTTGAAAGAGGTTAATAAGTCAAGAGTGGATATTTTCATATGGAGTCATTCAATTTTAGACAATTATCATAGTCATAAGAGCCAACAGGCTTTCTCTTAGCCACCTAAAATACTCTAGAACATGTTTACTAAAAGTTCATTTTTAAAAAGACGAACATCTATTTGAAGAAAAGAGTGGATTTTCAGTGAAATAATTAAGAACAAAATATTTCCATGCTGAAATATTGGTATGTCTCGCATGGATCCCCTTGCTGAAAGTCAGTCTCCAAATGAAACTCATTTAAAAGAACTGCAGAAAACTTGGGAACTGAATTATGACAGAGGAAGGGTGGTTTGAGAGCGTGCTAGCAGGCAGGGCATTAGTGAGATCTGGGTGAATTGCCTGCTATTGTTGCAGAATTCCTGCTTGAGCTTGGGTGAGCTGCTCATTCCACACAGCTCCCACCTGGAACATTGACCTACCATCACCTCTGCCCGCCCCAGCCCTCTTCTTTGGAGCAAAGAAAGACTCTGAGAACACACTAGCACAGTTCTTCTTAGCACAAAACAGCTTCATTTTGGAGGGGGAAGTTGGCCACCATCATAATTCGAGCAGCTGCTGAGCACAGTGCCAGCCCTTGCCCTGGTGAGTGCTGCCACAGAGCCAGGAAACAGCCACAGTTCTGTCATGTATCAACCCAAACCAACTTTTTTTGTTTGTTTGTTTTTTGGTTTTTGTTTTTTTTAATGTCCCCATGGCAGTTTTAGTAATGCACATTAATTCATACTGTGGTCACAGAGTAATTTTACCTGATGCAGTGAGGGAACCCCAGCTCTGCTGGGCCATCAACCCCAGCCCAGAATGGCACCACGGCAGGTTCTCCCCGAGGGGCTCGGACCAAGGTAAGGACTCATCATCTCCTGCAGGAGTTCAGCAGGTAGCACGTGGGTGAAGCTGCAGCCTCCTGTGCTGAGGAAAGCTTTTAACATTGGTAAGTCTCAATATCAAGACTGATGAAGCTACAGAAGAATTGTGGAAGCCAAAGGAGACTCTTTGCAGCCATAAGTTGCCCTTTTTACTGTTCTTTCAATATCCTGTCTGAGCATTAGGTTGAGGCTTTTTTGATTCAGTCTAAAACAAGAGGGAAAAGCTGCCTGTAAGGCACTTACCTTTGCTGAGCTGGGGAATATTTCAGAGAAGATGGAGACCCAGAGGGATAAACTCTGGGCACTGAAGGGCTGCATGAGAGAAACATGGGCTATCCAGTTGTACACTAAATTCCAGGGACAGAACAAGCTCCTGCACACCTGGATATGAAAGTTAGTATAATGTCCTCCAGGACTAGAAGAAAGGTGAAGATAGAAGATAATGGAATGAAGTTTTTAGGGAAAACACTAAGCACTGTAAATACACAAGCACACTGTAAATACCGAGGCACTCAGCCAGTCCATCTCTATTTTCTTCCTTGAGCCAACTGCAGTGAATAGCAGGACGCCGAGACGATACCAAAAAAAACCAAAACCAAACCAACAAAAAAACTGCAGCCTTCCCAGGAACCATTGTCTGTTTATGAAAAAAAAAACCAAACCAAAAAAACCCCCACAACCATTAGGGCTCTTGGGGAAATGGCATACTCTGGTCCCACCAATAGTAGCAGGTAAGTAGGAGTGAGATGTAAAAGCTATGTAGGACACTGCAACAGAGCTGCAGCTCTTTCGGAGTCGAGTGCAAGTACTTACCTTCCCAGTTATGGTTTCAAATAAATCTCACATGCCCTATATTTACCTGTACTTGTGCTCTGGCCTCTCTCAGACTGCAGGATAGAAAGACTTTTTCTTTTTTTTGTAAAGGGATGTCTAGACAGTTGTCTTCACATCAGACAAAAAGCGATCACACGGGAAATTCAAAGGAAAATTGATGTGGGCTGCTACAAAATAGAGGTATTCAGGATGAGGATGGCAGCTCTGTTCCCTGACAAGGTTCTCAGCGTGGGGTGAGTGGCCCACCTGCAAATGTCAACCAGCTTTTACCATCCCAGCTTTGCTCCCAGGATGAAGAAATTCAAAGGACTCCTTCAATTTCCATCTCCACTGAAACCAATGAAAGCCGCCCCGTGTAAACCACTACTGCATCACTGGGTGTGACAGGGAACATCAAAATCACCACGCAGGACTCAGGTCAGCACTGAAAGAGAAAATCCAATGGGAGTAATTCCCATCAATTCATAGCAAATGAGTGGAAAACAGACATTAAACTGAGGTCCTGCTCCTTCCCTCTATTAAACCCACTTGAAAAATAGATCATTGAATCATCTCATGATCCATCACAGCATAACACGATGTATTGAGTGACCTCTCTGGTTACATGGGCAGGTGACACGAGTGGAGCAAAGTTTCAAGATCAAGAAAGAATTTGGCTGTCTCAATACAGCAGGTGTGAGCCTGATTCATTAATTTTCATAGTAATGATACCTCTAAGTGAACTTATTAAAGAGAATTTATGTATGTAAAATTATTTTGGAGCCACACCAACTAAACAAGGAGAGCTTTGACGTATATTTTATGTTCCATTTTTTCTTTTTTCTTCCTCAGGCTGTATTACAATCAGGATGGACAAAAACCTAAGTCTTGTTCATCAAAAACTGCCAAAGTTCCGGTGCATAAAATGGAGGGATTTTCCAATTTTCCTTTGCTCCTTTTTAAGTTATACAATATGTAAAAATGTTCATCATATTTTCCTACAAAGGCAAATATCCATAGTCTTTGAAAAGATTTTAAATAAAAAATTAAACTACAGTAAAAAAAAAAGGGCAAAGCATGCAGTTTAGAAGAAAAATGCATTTTAGTAATGTTTAAATTTCAGATAAAATACCATTTCTCACTTAAAATCTTTCCCCAAAAAAAATCCCAACTCTCTTTTTGCTTGTTATGATTTCAAAATTCTAAGAATTTTAAATTCTTGTTAGGAAACAAGAGAGGAAAAGAATGAAGGAGAAAGAGGTTCAGACACGAAATATATCCACTCCCCTTCAAAAACTCTATCAATTTACATCAAGTTCTCAAGCCAATGTAATTTATAGTGTTTGTCTTAGAGATATACAATTTGTATTTAAACATAACCTTAGCTAATGATGGAGAACTTGCAATTAATAATTATATGCTTAAATACCACAAGAAAGTTTCATTGTTTAATTTGGTTTAATATGACCATTTTAAGGCAAAAAGGATTACTGAATTGCTGCTGTCACCCAAATGACAGTATTTTAAGAGACTCTAGGAATAACTCTTCCAGAAGTAATTGCTTCATCTTCTATAAAAAGTCATGCAAGGCATTCAGTAAGACAGTATTCATATCAGAGCAGCTGAAACTCCCAGGGCAAACATGAAAAGAGGATTCCTCATGAAGCTTTTAATGGTCCCATAACATTTTTCTTGCCTCTTTTTTGGTTTTAATTTTTTTT
>VWZN01007003.1:154743-205819 GCA_013396955.1 Regulus satrapa
TTTTTTTTTTTTTTTTTTTTTTTTTTTTACTGCCAATAAAGTTTACTGGTATTTTTATGCCTAATGGTCACTCATGGTGGAAATTGGAGCAGGGATTAAGGAGGATGCTATTTTTATAGTTCTTCTGGCAGAAATTGCTTCTCCTCCATGCAAGGAAGCGAGCTGTGGCTGGGGTGCTCTCCTGCAACAGGTAAAACATGGCTACAGGAGACAAAACCAGAAAGCCTGGAGGAAGGGCTTAGGCCTGGGAGGGATTTTTTATACACCATGGTGTGCCACACAGGGCAAAATTCATCCTTTTAATGAGAAACAACAAAAATATTAAGAACACATCATGCACACCTTGTTTGGAGAGCTGAAATGGGAGCTGAATGGCAGGACAGCTTCAATTTCAGCTGAATGGCAGGACAGCTTCAATTTCATCTGACTTGAGTAAAATCCGATTAATTGAAAAAATTGCACAATCTGTGTGGCAGGCAGAAAATCCTCATTTCCTTGCAGTAACTCTGAGGAGCAAGCAGGGCAGCAGCCACTCACGCAGCTCCATGTCAGCGGCGCCAATTCCCACCTCATTCAGAAAGCATATTTGAAAGGATTTCTGTTGGGAATGATCATGCTTGGAAGTCTCTAACTAAGCGGTGATGTGATCACACCTGTGCTCCCAGTAGCTTTGGCATTTTCCTTTGCCGTATATTTGCTGGACTTCCTCAGTCTTGTGCAGCTGTTCCCATTCCCCAGCTACAGCAGGGCACTGCCTTAACAGCAGCAACAACAGCAAAAGAGACCAAACCCATCCAGTTATCTCAGAAGTATTAAATGATCCAGTGTTTAAGACGTGTGAAATGTAAAGATGAAATGTACAAAACACGCAGTGTACTGAGCCAAGGAGCCGCGATCAGGCGTGGACCTGGCAGCCGTGGCCGAGCCCCATCGGCTCCTTCGGCCCGGCTCTCGCTCCCCCGTGTCTGACACAGGGGCAGCCTTGGCCAGCACCGGGAGGCAGAGAGGAGCTGGGGTCGGAAATAGGTGGAATTCCTGAGCCGGTCGGAAAGGCTGGCGGCAGCGATCCCACAGACTGCGTGGAAGCAGGCGTGTTGCTTTGTTTGCCTCCAGCTTTATTTTTTAAAGCACCATGACAGCTCTGAGACTCGCTCCGTCTCAGACTAATCTATTTTCCCCTCAACACCTTGCAGCAAGGCGTCCGCCAGCTTCCCGGCCAGGCTGGGGTTAGGAGCTCCCGCAGGGCCGAGAGGGTGCTGAGCACTGGATGGGAGCAGCAGGATCAGCACAGTCCAACCCTCTGCCATCCCCTCAGCGGCTCCACTCACCTCCAGCCCTCTGCCATCCCCTCAGCAGCTCCACACATGGGATCCTCTGCCATCCCCTCAGCGGCTCCACTCACCTCCAGCCCTCTGCCATCCCCTCAGCAGCTCCACACACCTCAGGCTGGGCAGCTCCTCTTGCATGCAAGGCAGGAAGGCCTTGAGGAACCAGAGCAATTGAACTGAAACACTGCTTTATTTACTTCACTTCTGTACAGGATTGAAGTGAGAGACTTTCATTTCTGCAGGGCTCTGTGCAAAGTAAACTCCAATGCACAACAATGATAATCCTGTTAAGCAACAAGGATTTGTGAGCCCTGTGTTCAGCTGGGTTTCTCTCACTAGCATTTTACTGATATTTCTAACACTAGAGATGAAAAAAGTCATGAGTCAGACTTCTTAAAGATGAGAAAGTTGTGAGTTTTTTCAGCATCTCAATTCCCAAAGTTCCCTTGAAAATTACAAAGACAAGAAACTTGCCAGGGTTTTTTACATGAAAGCTGAATCTTATGCAACGTCTTAACTCTAGGTGCTGGGACTTTCCAAATAACACTAATTAAGGCAGTACTCACGATAAGATCCTGAAAAGTGATCTTACAATTTTTGTAGGATAAACAATAATACAATTAAATACTACTATAATTACAACTAGATGTGGGTCTTCAAAAACCTCACCAAAAAAATCCTTAACTTTTCCCAGTTTGTCTTCTGTTTAGATTGTAAACTTGCTCCCTATTGATTATATAGCACAAGGGATCGTGAACTTGTTGGGAAATTCTGGACATTGCCATAAACCAAAAAAATACAGTTGTGCAGGGAATGTTATTTTGTATCTCAAAATTCAGGGGGAAATTCCCTGATGGGAACTATCAGACTTATTATGCACATCCAAATGTCTATATTACAGCAACTTTCTTTTTCTGGAGGTTTTGGACTTAGTTGAGCACAACCAAGGCAAGATTCTTCCACTGCAAACAAATGGATCAAAGAAAACAAATCTCTGCCTTTTGGGATTTTACAGAATGTGAGGCTAGAAAAATGTGCTTGAAGCAAAAGTGTTTATGGCTCTTCTTGCACAACTGACCCCCATTTCAGGAAAAAAAAAAACATAAACAAAATGGGATCTAACTTGTGACAGGGACATCTAACTATTAGCACAACACACAGTTAACAGCTCACATTAACAGTTTAACTTGAAAAATCCCAACACATCCCAGTGATGGGTAGAAGGCAGGCAGCAGGGCTTGCTAATTGGGTCATTCTTTACTAGACATCTTTGAGTGGTGGTTTGAGTTCTCTTAAAGCTGCTGCCTAGTGAAGTAATTCATGGCAGTATCCTCTTATCACTTCCAAAATAATTATTTCACACCTAGTATTAACAAAATCTAAATTTACACTCAATAATTTTTTTCAATAGCCTTGCAGACTCAGAGCAGTGATGCTCCCAGATCAGCTCCATGCTCAAATTATACCAGGATAAAAGGCAGAAAAATAGAGCCAGCAGTTCATGCCATCAACATCCTCTCTGTTACAACGGCCTGAAAGAGATGAGTGCAGGGAGGAAAATAAACTGGTAACATTTAGGGGACAGAAAAGCCCATGACTGAAGTAAAGACCATGCCGGATCCTCTTCCAAACTTCCTCAAGTCCTGAAGTAAGAGGAGCACAGACAATCCATTGCCACCCCCAGTGACACCTAGGGAGAATCCTTCCTCAAGCTCCTCTCAACGCTTGCATTTCAGCTGGGGGAATTCAGAGCATTTCCACCCCTCTCCAATATACATCTGTGTTTATTATTTTTTTGCCTGCACGACTGACAATGAGCCACCCTGTTCACATATTTTCTAAAAGAGAGCAGTTTGTTTATGTGTCCGCTGTACGTGCCAGTCCTTAATATGTCTGGGGCTACAAGAAAATAAATGGACTTTCTATGTCATATTTAGATCCCCTTCCCATCCCTCACCAGTCCCAAATGTGTTTGTCTCCTTTTTGCTGTCACAGGGGATTTGCAGCACACACAGCATTCTGCCCTCACCTCTATTCACTCTGATGCTCAGAGGGCATTTTTTTAAAGTATAGGATATTTTTTAAAGGACTTGACCATTTATCATCCCAACGGAAAAGGTTCTCAAAGATTTCATGACGATTGGCCCTTCATCAACAACTGAAACAGCTTTTACAGGCTCACCAGATTCCGCAACTTCAACCACTTCCTCGCACACAAGCAACGAAATCATTTCATCAGATTTAAGGCCTACAGCAACTTTTATTCCTGGCACAGGAAGCAGCCTGAAGGGAGCTAAAGGTCCCCGAGACATATTTATGAAACAGCTCAGACTTTTTTCTGAGCATTCAATTCTCAGACTTGCAGCCTAAAGCCTGACAGGAGTGCATTTTTCCTTAATTGAATTTTTACACGTAAAATATGAAGAACCTGAAAAATGAAAATTCCAAGTCAGAAACCATCACATCAAAAAACTGGCCCTGGTTTGCACCATGCACTCCCCCATACGTTGAGGCTCTTCTGCCTTTGACAGGGACTGACCAGGGCTGAGGAGTGCAGGACCTGCTCCAGCCCTCCTGGCGCTCTGTGACACTGGGGCACTGTCAGAAATGCCTGTTGCACTGATATTCAGCTAAAAAACAATTGAATGTCAGACATTCCGTTTTCTCATCCTTAAGGAACTGCTCTACAGGCGTCAGGCACATCCCTCTAGATTAAACTAGACTAAGTATTTAGATGTCCACTTTTCCTTTACATTAACACAAGCATTAAATCTAGTGTGAATCTCCAGGCTAACACCAACGTGAACATGGTAGAAGAGAAATGCTCTGGATCAGCTTTTGAAAGTTAATTACAAGAGCCAGGATCTGGGGGGCAGGAAATTCAACAAGCAAAGTTAATAAAAACATTCCCAGACTGTCATCTTAATTAGCTTCAGCACAATATTTAATGTGGTTGAACAGCATGGGATGGTTTGGGAAAGTCAGCATCAAGTGCAGCAGGCAGGCAGCGCCCCAGCAAGAAAGGGATGATATCCCTTTCTGGGACACAGCAAACTTGCTGGGAAATTATTTGTTTGTTGGGAAACAATATCTGGCCACAGGATGAATCTGCTGCCCAGTTTGGGCTGGCAGAGGAGAATGAGGAAGCACTCATTCCTGGCTGGCATGGTTTGCAGTCCTTTCCCTTCATGGCCAAGCATGGGGCACTGGGGACAGCCTAAGTGGGTCCCCCACCCTAAAAGGGCTTTCAAGTCTGGTTGGGGGGAGATTAGAACACCTTTTAAATAGAGGGGGATGTAGCTCGGGGCTCCCAGATTGGATCCCAGCCTCTAATCTAGTACTGTACAGAGCAAGTGCCAGCATTCCTTGGGCAGCTTTGCAAATCTTGGTTCTTCTGCCCCAAATCCAACAGCCCAAAAGGGAAACATTTTATGTGGGGTGGAGTGGCAAATGGAACATCCTTTTGGACACAAAGGAATTCACTTTTTGGTTGTCAAGCCAAAAAGTCATGCATATGTACATATTACTGGAATATGGAAATTAATTTTAAAACCTTGAGCATTCAGACTAATAAGTTGGCACTATTATCTCTCCTCTTGCAAATAGTATCAAATGATCTTTAGTTAAAACCCTGGTTTTGTAAATGTAAATGTCAACCGAGAGTCCGATACAATATTGCCCCCAGATTCCTAAGGACACTTTAGACGATCAGCTTTAAAGATCACTGCAGGACCAAACCCTTCATCTTATAAACTGGCCCCATTTCCTGAACATATCCACAAGTGCTAAGCTCAAGCTATTTGTCATCTCCACAGTAATTTGAAAAATATGTTAAGAGAACCATTATATTAAAATCAAGACTAAAATTGCTGAAAACTCGGGGAGGGGGAGGGGGAAGGAAGGTTGAACAGAAATACTAAATCCCTGCTACAGTAATTCACAGCTCCATTTATGCTTTTGCACCATCTGAGGATCCTGGCCCCATGGCTGTTTCAAAGAAGGTCAAGGAACAAGTCTGAGAAGCTGTGTACCAGTTTCCTAATAAGATTGCCTTGTCTCACATTTCTGCTGATTTCTTTCATACGTTCAAAGTTGTTACAGCAGCTCTTAAAGAGAAAATAAAGATTAGACACCAGCCTTTGCCTTTGAGACCATCCCTGACCTTTGGTTTTCCATTTACATTTATTACAAAAGAGTCTGAAATGTTTCTGAGTCATGGAAAAGCATCAGATGGTTACAGAGGGTTTTGCACCAATAATGCTCTGTTCGCTGGGTCTCCTCAGACAGAACTTTGCAAGGATATTGAAACTCCCTCAGTTGCAGGCAATAAACACAACTATGCCAAAGTTGGGAGGAGGAGATGGAGGGGGATGGTTCCTTGCACACCACTGTTTTCTTATCCATCTGGAATTAGGAAAGCACGCCTGGAAAGAAAGAGCCAACAGCTTTGGATAAGTCAGCCCAATTCCTTGGCTATGACATACTCCCTGCATGCACGCCCGGCAGAGAATGCAAGTAACTCATCTGTCTGTATTCAGACATTATTGAAAATAGAACAAATTAAAAGACTCACCATGGCAGTAGTAAAAGACTTTTTAAAGGATTTGCTAACCTGCCTGGTCTGGGCTGAGGCCCCTCCTGCAAGAAGCAAAGCAATCCTGCCTTCATAATCGGATTTAAGAGGACTTGAGAGTGTTCACATCTGGCAAAATCTGACCTCAGATCAGTGCTTTGAAATCAATGGGAATCACACTGGAGACAGAAGTGTGGTTAGCTGGGAGTCACAGCAATAGGAGGGCAAGAGTGAACTGCCGTGACTGATGAGCTTCTGTAAAAAAACATCCTCTCCTGCTTCCCTCCTTTCTAGAGTCAGTTTTCTTCATTTATCCAGATAGAATTTGTCCTTGCAGAATAGCTACAGTTTTGTTTTACTCTGCCACTCACAAACTACCCATTGCTACCACATGCTGCACTACAGCCTAGAGGAGAACGACAAACTATTTCCCATGGGCGTTCATATATTCGTTTCAATTCAATTTAAATGTGAGCTTCATTATGACCTTGTTAGCAACCCCCTCTCCTGTTTACTTTCCATTAACATTCAGCCTGACAAACTTTATTAGCACAAATGACCACAGAAATTGTGAGCTGCTTAAATTCTCACAGTTTGAAACATATTTAGCGGGTGAAATACAATCTGTCCAGTAGGCCAGCGGAGCGCTGCCATGCCCCAGCCTTCTGCTGACTTGCAAATTTTGGGAGTGTTCACAAGCAAAATGTGATGACAAGAATAAGTCTCTCTGAGTAAGGGATAACAGAAAGGAGACACGTGACTGCCAGGCAACAACAACCCCAGGTACACTCCTGCTCCACCACAGATGGGAGAAAATGTCAAAGGGAGAGAACTGATTCTCCCCCACCTCCATCACCCATTAGACAATTAGGGAGGAAAACCACCTCAAACGTAATGATATTTATAAAGAAATAAAAAGTGGAGGGGGAAAAGTAAAATTAATTACATGACTCATGGAGCTCTGCAAACCACCCAAGTGTTTTGCATGCAGCCCACACCATCCCATGTGTCCCAGGAGGACCCAACTTCTCGGGTGAACTCACTCTTCCCTTTAGCTAGATTTCTTGTCCCCAGAAGAATATTATAACATATGGTTAACTTTTTCACATAATACCTAGTTCCCAATCTCACACAAAAACTTCCACAATATATGTCATTTTGACATGGATTTAAACATGATAAACAGTGTAATACAATCTCCAGCTGTTTGAACAATTCTGGTCATAAACTGCCTCACTGCACTGTCATCATGCTCATTTCTGCATTGAGCCTTTGTTCTCCTTTATTCCCTATATTGTTTCCCTTCCACTTTTAAGATATTTTCAAAGAAAAATGCATAAATTTAAACTTCAAATCAGCATTCCCTTGGGTTCTTTATCTCTATTAAAAAAAACCAAAAAAAAACAGAAAAAAAAAAAGGAAGAACTTCAATTTTAATTTTTATTAAAATCAGAGATGGACAAAAAAAAGTGACAAAAATTTACCATTCCAATAGCCATTCCAATATTTCAGTTCAAAATATCCAGGTCAATATTTAGTTCATTTTTTATTAAATAAAATTAAAAGATAAAAAAAGCTTTTAAATAAAACACATTGTTTATTAATTTATTAATAGCTCTCAGGAAAAAATACTTTGGTTACAATCAATTGCCATGGTTTCTTTTTTCAGTGTTTCTTTTTAATGTAGCCTAGAAGACCAGGAAAAAAACCTTCCCTTTTTCTGTGCAGTCTTAGTAAAATAAACTTGACATCTAGCAGTGTTGATTAGAAGGGCTTAATACCCATTGCCATGCTGTTTCCTAAGCTCCATTTCTGGAGGTTCTCTTTTCTGGTTGGATATGAAACCCTACCTACCCCTGCTTTGTGACACATAGACCTTACAGAAAGCTCCTCTGCTCCAAATGCTCCTGGGATTCTTGAAAATCCTGGAGAATATATATTTTCCCACCGTTCTTCTATAATGGCCCAGGATACACTGAAACATTGAAAGATGAGCCCTATGAAGACAAGCCCTGAGTCTGCCACTGGCTGCAGTTGCAGGGGGTTTATTAAAATCCTTTCCCATGAAGTTGAGCATTTCTTCAGTGCTCCAGCATAGGTGCAGAATGAATTTAAAATCCTCCCTGCCAACCCAGGTGTGGAGGAATATATTTTAATATCATAAGAAACACAGAGAAAAGGGAAAGTAGTATTTCACTTCATTAATTAGTTTAAAAAGGGGAGATCTAAGATAAGGATGAAGGGAAATTTAGAGCAGGCTTAGGAACGAGTTCCCAAGGGAAATCGTGGAAGTCCCATCAAGTGAGATGCTTAAAATTAACTTAATAAAGCACAAGAAAGTACATGACACAAAACAACCCTGCACAGCAGTAGGATCAGCTGCATAAAATATCTCTTTTCAGTAGATTTTGTTGCTTTCTCTCACTCGTGTCCAGGTTTCCTGGGAGCGTTTGCTCCCCCACAGCATCACCCTCACTCCTCGGGCAGCCAGGGACAGTTCCAGTGATCTTAACTGGTTTTGCTTCATGTGAAATTCCCATCTATAAACACAGATGGATACATTATTGTACGGTCATTTGTACTGAGTAATAACTTGGTCTGGGTTGGCTTGTAACTTTACAGTTTGATCCAAATGAAGACCATCACTGTCCCAGTGCTCAGCAGGGAAGAAGGAACTGGAGCCTCCCATCATTTGTGCCCTTTTATTTCCCCCCGGCAGCGAGGCTTCATCTTGGGAAAAGGCAGCATATCCCTGGGACAAGGCTTTCAGAGCTCATGCTGCTGTCAGTCAGCAGAGGCTTGGTGGCATCCTTGATGCCAGGGCCATCAATGAAGAAACCACAGGCAGGTGCCTGTGTGGATAACTTGTTCTTCTTACTGCGCAAATTTGGGGCAAAACTGGTGTAGTTCTGAGTTGCAAATATGATGGGGCTATTCCTCATGTAAGAGAAAGAATGACCAAAGTCAAATAGGTCAAAAACTATGTTTGGTCATGCCAGGAAAGCCATTAATATAACTAAATACTGTTAACAGAGAATAAGATAAAAATCATATGCCAAGGCTGGGGAGAGGAGGATTTGATTAAAGACAGCCTAACTGATTCAGCAGCAATCAAGTTCTCTCCAACTGGTGCAGTTCATTCCTGCCAGGAAGGAGGTACTGGGTCCACCTCTCTGCTCGCTTGCACCAGCCCTACACTGGTGAAAGCCATCACCTCTGCTCAGGCAGCTCCTCCCAGGCAGCTCAGCACAGAGAGGAGCAGAATCCTGCCCCAAAAAGCCTGTGGCAATTTTACAGGATCAGATAAAGCACCTCAGGAATGCAGCACTGAGTGGAGCACCAGGTAATGCTTTCATTTCCATCCTTGGCTTGCTCGGTCACAGCTTTCATTTGGACTACACAGTGGCTGGAAAAAGAGTTTTAACATTAATTACTTTAAAGGGCAGGGATTACATTCGCATTTTAATAGTGTGGAAATGAATAATCTGAACAGGGAGAACAAATTATGGGAAGGGCTGCTCCATGTTTTCTGTTTACCAGATGGAAATGACCCTGGATTTTCTTACTACCTACCTCTCTGATTAGCTGGCAGCAACCTGGCAGACACCGAGGCTCCAGCTCTGCAGAGCACACAATACAGTCTGGGGGATCATTTGTACTGGGCTAGCAACTGGGGGCCCCAGTTGAGCTCAGACCTGTCTGGGAAGGATTTTGCCCCACCATACAATGCCATAAATGACTGCAGGAGAAGTGGACAGCACCTAATGCAGGAGACAGAGTGAAGCCATCTGCCAACAGCAAACTGCAGTCAACTGCCCCTTCCCCAGTACAGAACCCAGACGAGATTTTGGAAATGCATCAGAGGACCAGCATGGATCACACCACTTCCCAGGGTAACCTATCTCATATGGATGATTCTAACAGTGCTTTAAACCTAGTTATTAATTCCCAATGCACCTGCTAGGGAATTAATATTTTTTATCTCCCATCTATCAATATGTTAACTGAGGTCGGGTCCATTAATATGTTGCAGTAATCAATGGCAGAGCCAGAAAGAGAAGCCAAAATTCTGCTCCAGGGGGAGTTTTTCATCAGATAAATAGGTGTTTGCACATTTGTTTTATACCTGCATAAACTAAGGGCCACAACACACACACCTGAAGTTTAACAATGAATGACTGCATTGTTAAACTTATAACTTAAACAAATAAAACTGCAAAAGCCTGAAAGACCAAAAAAAATCCATGGGGAAAAAATAAGCTTTATCCTAAAGCACATCTTTACTCAGGGCGCATCATTGTTCACATGAGTCATGTGCAGCATGGCATCCAGTCCCAAAGATGAACTGCAACAAGGCTCTGCCTTTGGGACCATTGGAGTTTTTTGCAAGGATGATCCCACAGCTGAAGAGGCCGTGGTTATCTGTCCATTGAATCTGAAGAATGTGCTGCTGCTAAAAGTGGCCAGGCACACAGAGACACTGCTTTTCCCAAAGCAGCTGGCAAGAGTGAGGAAGCAAAGGGAGAGGAAGATCTCTGACACAAGACAGCGGAGGGCCCACCTTGTGCTAACCACGGCAGCCAGGATCTCCTTGCAGTTTGCCCTCCTCAGCCAGCAGAGTATGGAGCCCCCAGTAGCCCCAGAAAGCCAAACTGGGCTCCAGGGACACTGCCAGGGCTCTCCCTGTAGCTGAACAGAGTTACATTCCAGTAGCCATTCAGTTTGAAACATCCAACCTTTGTGTTTCCAGAGTGGAAAGTTCTGAGTGGAGCTGGTCTATTACTTCCTTGTCTATGTTGCTGCACTGTAGGTCTGGACTGCTGAAATTGCACCCCATGAGCACAGGACAAGAGGCTGTAGACAGCTGCTGTATCTTATTTGTGCCTTATTTCCAATCAGGCTCCTGCCTGAAACCTCAAAACCACAATATCAGCCTCTTGGAAATACACAATAGAGACCAACAGGGTAGTGCTGCTTGTTTAAGACCAATAAAACATGAAGTTGGATGAATTCCACCCACAGAGATGATTTCTTCAACATTTTTTACACAAAAACCTACCTACTGACTTTAGTAGGAGCTGCAGATATGTATAGTTGCAACTTCTGAATTACAGTTCCTAGAAATCAGAAAAAAAAGCTTGTAGCCATCACCAGAAATACAGTTTTGTGGTGGTGCAGGGAACCAACCTGCATGTTCACACCCCTGGCCTGTACGAGTAACTGGACAAAGCAGCTGCCCCTTGCAGCTCATCCAGAGATCAGTTTTTCTTTAGACAAGAAAGTGGTGCTATCACATCTGCGGGAGGGGGGTGTTGGAGTTTTGGGGTTTTTTAAATTATAGCTTGATTTTGGTTACACTACAACTCTTAGTCTTTGAAGAGAAATTATCACAAAAAAAACCTGCAAAGAAAACCTCAAGCATGATTGCCTGTTTCCCGGGAAGCTCTCTATCACAAGTACTAAATCTACTTGGAAGAATTAAGGACACAGCAACTCTTGCTGCTCACTGGCTCTCCCAGAAGAGCATCCCACCCTACAGCAACACCAAAGGATGGAGGGATGGGTATGTATGGAATACAGCCAACTGGTGATGGCAGCCTGAGCCACAGGCATGTGTTTCACATATGTACTTACATTATATATTTGGTACATATTTACCACAACAGTTTATAGTGCAAGCAGTATTTCAGTTTCTTCTTAGCTGTGGTGGCAGTCTTAAGGTAGGTCACGAGGAGGTCTTAAGGAAGTCATCTCACTCTACCACCAGTTTTGGTTGTTTACAGATACTTCATGCTAAAAAAGGTGCTGGCTTGTTTAATCTCAAGGGTGCTCATTCCTGTATAAAATATAACCACTATTCCTTCAGGGAATAAGGCCTTACCAGGTGAGTGTCTGAACATCTGACTCAGGATTAAAAGAAGCAATTTTCAGTCAGCACAGAGGCACACCCAGACACACGACCTGAGAAAGACCCAAGGACACAAAAGGAAAGAAACAGGTACAGTTTAGCTTTAGCTGCTCTCTGTAAAGAAAGTGATGACCTATTGAGCTCTAAAACTACAGGCTATGAAGGAAACAAAGAGGCCTGTGGAGAACAGTGGAGTGAATGTTCCCTGGAACAAAGGGAATCTGGTGTGCACAAAGAGCAAGGAGAAGAACAGCAGCTAAGTGAGCTGGGAGGACGTTCTAGGATGGCACAGAACACATAACTGATGGTCATTAATCTCTGCAAGAGAGGCAGCTCCTCTTTTGTGCCATCTGTTTCTAATTACTGTCCCAACTCAGCTCTAGGCCTAAATTGCACAATTCAAACTCGATTCCAAACCACCCAAAGTGCTAAAGGTTTTGGAAGGCACAGGAACGGGAGTATCGGGCATGAATTGCAGGGTTTATGGTATTTACACAAGAACACCCAATTAGTTCATGCACAAGTGCCAAACAATACACGTGAGGACCCCGTTGGGTCACACATGAGTGCAAAATTGCTTCACCCATGTATACCACCCAGAGAGTTTATGCAGGAATGATCCAGCAGTTCATGCAGGAATGATCCAGCAGTTCATGCATGAGCACCCAATTAATGCATGAATGTCCAGTTAGTACACACTCGAGCATCCAATCAGTCTGTGCACAAGCAACCATTCAATTTGTTCATAAGGGCACAATTAATTAATGCATGAGCACATCCTTGCTTTGTGCATGGTTGCCCAACTGGTACATGCATGAGCACTCAGTTAGTGGTAGACAAGTGCCTAATTAGTCTATGATTGAAAGTCCTATCAGGTCATGCTTGAGGACTCCAACACTTCATGCGTGAGCACCCAAATAACTGAGGGATCTGTTTTATGCATGAGCACCCAATCAACCCATGCATGAATGCCCATGCAATTTATGCTAGAGGACCCAAATATTCCATGAACAAGCCACATTTGTCAAGTCGGTTTGTGCATCAGCACCCCAGGAACTCACCCTGAGTGCTGTGTTGGGCAGGTTTCAGTAGCTGGGGCTGCAGTGATGCCTCTGCCAGGTGCTGGGCACAGCCCGTGCCCAGCCAGCTGGGAAACTGGTGAAAAAACCCCAAATGCTCCAAAGCATCAGCCCATCAGAAGAACCCTCAGGAACCCATCTCAGACATACTCAAGAAAGAGCAGCATTTGAGAAATGTGGAGGAAGAGGTGGCTGAGGAGATGTGGGGCTGGACATGTGCTCTCAGAAGGAAGCAATCCATGTGCTAGGAGTGCATCCCAAGGGACTGGCTCCATGACAATTCCTGGGTATTTTTAATTTCTTTCATTCTGCATGTATTTTACAGAAGTGTTCAGGAACGTCACATCTGGAACCAGGAACAGAAGTTTCCTTAGAAGCTCTGAGCCAGCTGCTTGTGATTCTGCAGCATGCTCACGAGAACTCAAATCCAGAGAGTAATGAGTGTTAGCCTCCAGAGAGAAATCTCACTCTAACAAAATGTGTTGGCTTAAGAAGAATAAAGGATGGAGCTCTACAGCCTGTGCTATACAGGAGCTCAGATAAGATGATATAATGACAGAGTGGTCGTAAAATCTGTGATCTTATCAGTCCAGCTTGCTTAGGTCTCTTAATCACTGGTAAGTCCAACTTGCACAACTTTCCTTGTTCAGGGACAGAGAAAAACAAGGTGGTATGTATTAAACCTTGCTCATGCCAATAAAAATGTACTACAGGAATGAATGCATTTATTAACTCTCAGCAGTAGTGCCAATGGTTTTGGCTCAACTACAATTTCCTGGCCTTGGACACAGGGTCAGAAATCTCTAAGACTGTTGAATCTTGCCCTGAGCTGAGCTGTCTGCCACAGGGGAGAGAAAGAAAAGCCTAGGCATCCCATAACTATAATATTTCAGCATTCTAACAGAACAATTTAAACATTTGTAAGAGCAAGGAAAAGGCTGGCTTCAAGATGTTTTAGATCAGCTCTTTGCACTTAGTGCAGTTGGATGCGGAGAAGGGCCAGCCAGAGCCCTCTGCCTGGGAGACCTCGCCACAGCCAGGAAGGGGAGGCTGTTCCCAAAAGCACACAGCAGAGCACCAGTGATCCAAGTCCTTGCAGGAGAATGGCAAGTGCAGGACTGCCTGTAAGGGAAGAGGAAGCCTGTTTCTACTTGGCTGGAAACCAAACTCGCAAAAGCAAAATTATCTATTATTTACCAGAACCAGTAATTTCTTGATGTAACTGAAAAAGCCCCTACAAATTCAGTCCTTTCAGCATTTTATTCAGAAAATTACCATGGAAGGATGGCCCTTACACCTAGAAAAGAGCAAATGTGGGCATAAACAGGCATCATTATTATGTATCATTCCCAGCCACAACTGTCTCATAACTGTAAAAGCCTTGCTGTTAACTTCAAGCACCTCCCTCCTCCTCTGCATGCCTGAGCTCTCCTTTGCCCAGGACAGGATGTATTTCTTCATTTCATTGCATATCTAGTGTCTAGAGAGATGAGAGGCAGATAACTCGCTAGAGACTGCTCATGCTGAAACCCAACAAAAACACATTTAGCATTTGCCCATGGCCAGCCAAGCAGGGTCACGGTCAACCTGAGCACTCTGAATGTGCTCAGAAAGGTGTATCCCACACAATCACAGTGCTGGCACATCTCTGAAAGTGACTCACCCCAGTTCTTAGAAACACACATCTCAGTAAAAGACAATCAAAATTACGTTCCTAAGGTCCAAACACTCTAAACTGCACTTTTAAAATGTCAATGCCTAATGATTCATGTCTGTAAGACATCTCACTGGGTCATATCCCACCAACAGCAAATGACAGGCACAGGGAGTATGTCCTAGCAAACCTGGCCTGGAGCATCTACTCTGAAAATGGGTCCTAAATCCCCAAGCTGCTCCCTTATAAATACATTATTAGAAGAAAAAAAAAATACTGTATGGCTGAAGAATTAGTGGGTTTGTGCAGAGGCATTTGGAGAGACACAGCACATGCTCAAAGTACAGTTGACCCAACAAGATTTACTGAGGCTCCTGCCCTCCTTTCAAACCAATCCCCTTTAGTAGATGAAGTCAGTAACCTCATCAGATGGAGCCCTCTCATCCAGCCCTGAAGGACAGAATTAGCCAATTTTACTAGATATCTTTCAGATTCAGATTTCATTTACACTTCTCAGTTCAAAAACAGGGACCCTTCCCACTCTCTGAATACACTCTGGTCACAGAAACAAAACATTTTACATTTCTACGAGAAGCTGAAGAGCTTTTTCACTTCAAAAGCAAAATCCATAGATATTGAACATTTCTTCGTGTGTTGAAATCCCTGCTGTTACTGCTGAAATTTAACCTCTCAGAGTAGGCATTGAAGAAGACCATCAACAGTCTGTGGTTAAACCCACAAGGGGGGGTAAGGATCTGAACACCTGTGAAAGCCTGGATTTATAGGTTTCAGCAGAATCTCTCTCTACCCATAGTGCTTTAACATAAACATGAGCTGTATGAAAAGGCCACGAACAGCCACCCTGCACCTTTCTTATAACACAGCCTTCTCCCTTTGTCCTCCCTGCCTGCATGGGAGGTTTTTCAGGGGAATCTGGCCAATAATACTGTGAGCTAGCAATAGCATATTTTGGACAGAGGAATATTAGCTAAAAAAAAAAAAAANGATGTCATCAGTGATATGAAGCATCATTAAATATACTTGACCCAGCAAATGAATTGCAGGCTAGTTTTACAGACATGGATAATCTTGGCATAACTAAATGGTTCACAAATCACCGGCATTAATTCTTAGAGTGTCAGTGAGCTTCCACATGAAACAGGGAAAAAAAGGATGTTGCAAGAAGATCAGCAGGATGATTTAGAAGCCTGCTGTCTTGATTGATTTTCAAGCAGAGTTTTGCAATTAGGCAAGAGGATGCCCTGCTCCATGTAGACTTAATGTGCAGACTCAGTGGTTGAGAAATAACACATCCTAGAAACAGAGGTTCAGCTCACTGTGTGCAGATGGGCGAGAGCCCCACTGCTGCGCCCTCGCAGAACAAACCAGCCACATTCACATCACGCACACGGGGAGCTCCTCCTGTGGTCCTGAGCACTTGCCTGGCCCCAATTTCCACAGCATCTAAGCCCCACTTTGCCTTGCAGGACACTCCAGGCACGCTGATCCCCGTGATAGTGCTGCAGGGTGGAAAATACTTTCACAGCAATTTTACAGATAATAAAGGAAGGCATCAAGACATTAATTAACTCACCAAAAGTCACAGAGGAAATCTGCGGAATAGAAGGGAACTGAACAGAGGTTTTCCACACTTCAGATCACTGTCAAGAGTCTGTACTTCTCTTCAGAGCTATTTCTTGAAAGATGTCTTGGCTGTAGCTGTTAAATTTTCTTCTTATCATAACAACTGATTTGTTTGTAGAGAGATGATGCATGTGTGTAAAATGTGCCCATAAACCATGATGAGGTTATTTCATTTTCAAACAGACACTCCAAACATTCCAGAGTTAAAAATAAAAGTAGCATTTAGCTCTACAGGGCATGTTTTCTGTTCCAGACAAGGTTCATTCTGCTCTTGTTTTAAGAAAGTAATAATTTATTTTTTTACCATTCATATCCCAGGTGTTTCTAGGGGTGTGTTTGGCCCCAGATCAGCTCTGGATGAAGGAGCAGCACAGCACATCCTTTCTGGAAAATGAATTTCTACACATTTGGGAGCTACAGACTGGATGAACCATAAATCTTCAGTGTGAGTGCCTAGACTCTTCTCCAGGTCTGTTACAAAGCAGATAACAAGTGAGGTCACTGAACAGTACAGTATAAAACTTTGTATGGGGCTGGAATATGTCAAGCTTTACACTGAGACATTAGGTTTTGTTCTTCCAGTGCACTTGGGCTCTTCTCAAATCATCAGCCAAGGGACAAAGCAAAGAGAAGGCTCAGCACCTGCCTCCAGGCAGGTAAAGCTGCAAGGCTGGGTGGGCAGAGGGACACAGGATATTCCACATTACAGCCACATACATGGACAGGCTCCCAGGGCTGTCAGCAGCTGGGCACAACCATTCCCAGCCACTCTGTGCCCCATCCTCTTTGCTGAGTATTTTGCTTTACTCAAGGAAGGATCCGCATGAGTTTGAAATAAGGCAAAAAACAGCTCAGAAGGGACAGGCAGGAGTGAAAACTGATGATTCCCATCTCTACTACCCCTGCTGTTTCAGATCCCCAATAAGGATCCCAAGAAGAAACTAGAACCATGTCTAACACAGGCAGTATTTTAAAGCCTCATTGCAATCCATGCAAATTTCCAGAAAAAGATAAATCTGCTTTACACCGACATACCTTTTTCAACAAAACTACTTGAAGTTAACTGGATGTGTTTCTTAGTGAATACTATCTGACCAATGTACCAGAAGTATTTATTGCTTTTCAAGGCACGTAGTGGGTATTATATCAAATGCCTCCAAAAGGCATTGTGAAAAGAGCTTTTCTTTCCACATGTGAAACTCCCTGTAAAGGGCAGGTCTTTAGAAAATAAAACATCAGTGAGAAGCAAAATACTTGTCAGAGGAAAGAGAATCACACACTCAGACTTTACTAAACCAGCTTATATCAGAACAAACTTTTTTCTACAAAGAAATATTCACGGCTCTGGGAAAGGAAACACACTTATCAGATCAGAGCTGTTTGCATAGGAAATGAAAAACGGTGACTGTTTATAACTTAAAGTGTTTTTAATGAACTTAACTGCTGTATTTTAGTCTGGGAGGAAGAGTAAAAGTGCTTAGGAAAACAAGCAGTATAACCGAGATTATGAGATCTGGTCGCTGCCCTGGAACCACTGCGTGGAGCTGGGATTCTTTCACCATCTTTGCCAGTCCTGTTTTATAGCACGTGGGATAATTGCAGCCCGGCAGAGGAGATGCCTTTTGCCAAATGTGAAACTGAGCTACTGGTACCTGTGGCACCTCCCTGTGGGGTTCAGTAAACTCCTGTGATCCACCGAGCCTGTTCGCTGGTTTACTTTCCAGCGGGTTTGTTACTTGACAATCTCTGAAGACAGCAAAGCCTGTTCCCACTTTTCTGCTTCTGTGGCTACAGCTGGGGCGTGCTGCAGGTAACAGTGTAGATGAGTCCAAGTTTGAAACCACTAAAAGGCAGCGAGTTAGAACAAGAATCTGGGAGTGTAACAATTTCATTAATCATCTTCATTATCTTGGCACACATCAGGAACTTATTAGCAAAACTTAGGAGCTAAGCAAAGGGGTATGAATACTCAAAAAACTGCAATTAAAAGAGGACAACACACACCCAAAGGAAGATCAAATGAACACTAATCTGTTAAAAAAGGAAAGAATAATACAGAATATTGGAGAATAGGGCCTTATCATCAGAATGTACCACACAGCCAGATCCTTCTGCCTCTACAGAGCCCAAACAGGTTTCACTGCTCCCCAACAGCTGCAGGGCTGGAGCTGGAATGCTTTGGGAATCAGGTGCACAAACACGCAGTGACTGACCAGACTGAGTATGAGGTAGTAACCCAGGCAGAGAGTAAAACACAGAGAGAACAGCTGGGTCCACCTGTAATGGGCTCGCTGACAAGTCTGGGAGCTCAGCCTGTTTCCAGGTTGCCAACATGTCCTTAAACACTGGCCTCTATAATAAATGCACTTGCAGGGAAAGTTCAGCCCCTGCACTCCTCAGAGTGACTGACAGCTGGAAATGGATTCAAGAAATCTCCAACAGGATTTTCTGAAAAGAGAGGTTCCTAGACATGTGTTAGGAAACAGATCTCTCACATAGTATATAAAATCCTGCAAATCTGGAGAAGGTAGAAAAACAACCACTTGGAGACTTCCATTTGTTTGTTTTCAAGACGCAGTTCAAAACACTGCTCTTGGTAAATTTCACAAGTGGAGAAAAAGTCAGAGTATAAGCCTGGCTTTAGCACAGGGAAACCAAGGCCTGTCTGGGTTTATATGGAAAAACTGAGACTTGATAGAACACTGACCTCTGAGGCGTCTCAAGGTATTTCAGTGGCAGGCACCAAACTCTGGGCAGCCCATTTTGTTGTGAAAACACCAGACAACAATTTTGGCTGACACGAGCTACATCTGGCATTTCTAAACATTGCAAAAACTTCCTTTGAATGCCAAGTGACTGGTGTTGCAAGGACTTTTGAAAGCCCATAGCAAAAGGACCCCTTTGCCTTTCATACGACATCCATTTCCACTGGAGAATGGAAAGGTGCATCCCTACAACATACTGAAATAAAAGTAGAATGGGGGTATTCCCAGGAACATAAGCTGAGACACAAAGCAGTCTCCTATTGGGATTTCAAGCACAGGCCATAATCTGTCTTTTGGGAAATAACAGGGTTCTCATTCAGTTCAAAATGGGGAGAGCAGGCATCCCTCAAAATGTGTTTCTTAACCACAACTGCTGAAAACTACACTTTCTAGAAAAAAACTTCAGGGTACCAATTGGGCTGTTTCTGATTAAGGTAAATCCAGACCTCCAAAATTAAAATAAAACAGCAGAGGACATCTCAATCAGCTGATACATAGAGACAATTAAAAAGAAAGACAACTCCCATTCTGCCTCCCTTCCTCCAAGCACCCAACAAGTGAAATGCTTAAACAGTTCAGATCTAACCTCATATTTAAACTCTTACCAGTTTACACCACCTTGGGGGTATATAAAATGGCCTAAATAGGAGTATAAATAATTATGTGTAATCAAGAATTCAGGCTCCCTTTGCCTGAGGTGGAAAAAAACCCCTTGCTCATTCCAAATCCAAATTCATTTTGGAAATGAATTTTCATGACTGATCAGCGTATCTGCTAATCAACATATCTACAGTCTAGCCTCATAGCATGAATGCCAAGAACAGACAGTACTGATGACAAAAGATGATACAATTTGCATGTTCGTTGAATTTATCAGAGTATGATGGATACTCTGTGCCCCGGGCAGATAATTGAATGTGATTGATTTGAGTTGGAATGGACCAAACTGAAATCCATTTCAGAAATGTGGGGGTTTTATTCCAAAGGAATAGCAGAGAGCAGTGACCAAGTCTCTAACATAAACTTTCGTTCGTTGCAGAATTTCAAGGATGTTCTGCTCAGCCAAAGAGCCACAGGACCACCTCTTCTGCCTGAAAACAGCAGGTCATGACTGCAGATGTGAACTCTGAAAATGCAGTTGCAGAGCATCCTTTGGTGATGATCACAATGCCTCTCACCCCTGGCTCTGACTGACCCTGCCATGACAAGGCCACCTGACAGACTTCTGACTCAGCTCCTGGAATCTCTTTGCCTCACATCTTGGAGTAAAACTGGGCTCTCTACAGAACACAGTGGATAAACCCTAAAGACCTTCATTGCTGCTCTAGCCCCGATCTCCCTCAATCTCTGAGCTCAGCTTCATGCCAGTATGGCTCAGTTATTGCATTTTAAACTCCTGGCAGCCATCCTTCAGAGCCTTTTATCCCAAACCCTTGGCAGAGACATGTTTAGAACGAGGTGATAGCTGTAAAGAGGGCCTGGATGTGCCTTAGTTTCCCCATAGCATTAGGACAGGGATACCCTGCAAAGGGTTTGGAGCCCTCATCTGTCAGAACCACCATTTCTCCAGCCATCAAATCACTGGAATTGTCAGCCCGTGGAAGCACATGGGTGTTTCGTACAACTAGAAAGACTAAATAAGGAAGCAGGCAGGTTTCTAAACAGTCAGAGTTTGCAATCAAGGAATCATACAGGCAGATAGCTCAGATATCTCCAAACATCAACATTAGCAATTCTGCATCAGCATGTAGAATCATTAGCAGTTGCCAAAAGCATGTGGTGAATTCTCATGTATCAATGAGTATCTCACTATCAATGATTAATTAGGATTTAGAATCTGGCCTTTCTCACTACTTCCCAATTATCTGCTTGTTAAAATGGACTGGTTCACAGCTGGAAGGTTCTTCTTAGGTTGTCCACTTTGGGATCTGCGATTTTCTAGACACTACTGAGGATGAAGAACAGCTGGAGAGAGAATATATAGATCAATTTTTGTGTTGCTACCTCTTGCCCAGCCCTTACTTTCTGCAGCCTCACTGAAGAGAAAAAAAATCAAAAACCCAAACATGAGACATTTCAAGAGTGACCTAGTTAGTTACTGTAGGTTTGGATTCTTCATGTTTTTGGCACCCAGTATTTGCAACTGCATACATGAAAACCAGCTCACAGAAACAGATTATTTTTCCCACAGCACTTTAAAATAGGATAAAGGTTGAATACAGCCTGGAAATTCACACTGGATGAATCCTTCTACCTGCAATCTTCAGGCTGTAAACAAGAAAATTATTGTTTAAAGGGAAAAAATAACCCAGCTGTGGTGATCTGCTGTATGTGCCTGTGTTTGCATCCAGCACAGTATGACTGCAGAAGTAGACAACACCCACTAATTATTTAGATCTAGAAATGGAAAGGTAGCCTCTGCTGGCCTAATTCCCATGTCTATCTACTCCCTGGCCACATTATAGTGTGAACTTCAGCACCAGTAACTCTCAGCAAAGTGGGTGCTGGGATACATGATCTGTAAGGGGTGCTCAAACGTGGCTCTGGCCACTTGGCTTGTTATGGCAAGTACTGAGACGTGACAAACCTTTTCTGCCTCTTCATTCCCATCCACTGACCTCAGATCTTGTAACACATTTGCAACATAAAGTCACCCCTTATTCACCAGCAAGGATTAGCAGCTGCACCAAAAACCTGTGGGCTCTGATGTCAGATCTGAGTGCAGAGGCACCAAGTTTGGAAACTAAAAATTTCTAGTTCAATTTACAGTAGAGATGGTTTAAACAATCACCCTGGACATGACGATCCCAAGTGAAGAGGAGGAGCGGGCTCAGCACATCCACCTCACACCAAATTGCTGGCCCCTACCACATCCCTAGCAGCACATCAAGGCAGCTGCACACATGCCCTTTAACCTGGTAATTCTAAGAAAGAAAAGCGCTCTCTGACAATCCTGGCTCTGCACAGAATCTGCTGTTGGCTTCTCTCGCTGAGCACACTGTTGCATATCCACTTGGCACAGCCAAAGGAAAGTGCACTTTATCCTGCATCCGTCAACATCGGTGACAAGCAGATTCCACATAAGGGCATGAAATAGCACATATCAGGGACTCGTAAGAAATGTGAGAGATTTAAACAAGAATTTCCATCTTTGCACTTCTGCCCTGGGAGAATGGACCTGACGTGCTGCTCAGGAAGAGGAAAAACTTCTCCAGAACTGCCAAAGAAACTTCTACGGAGTGGCAGCAAATTTTTCTCTCTTTGTGCAATTTCTAACACACTTGGAACTGCTGTGAGCTGTGCTGAGCCTTCTGCATCTCTTCTGAGCTCTCATTCACATCAGAAATCCTAGCAAAGAAATGCAAGCTCCCCTTTTCCCAAAGGAAGAAGTTCAAATAAAACAGCAGCACCTCAAGCTGAAGAGAAAGTTTTTAAAGGCCAAGGTGATGTACACACTGAGCAAAGTGGACAGCAAGGGCCTGGGTTCTGGGACAGGGCTTGAGTTGAGCTTCTGAGCTTTGCTGCTAAAATGTAGGATCTGAAGCAGCCTAGCCTGGGAAACAGGTCTCCCAACACTGTCATGAGAATCAAATTCATGCTCTTGTAAGTCCTTAATGCTGTCACACAGAAGTCTCTTTGAAACAGCAGATAATTATTAAACTACTACAAAAGCCAATAGTTACCTTTCCATGGTTCACTTCTCCCTTTACAGATGATAAGGCAGGAAACAAAGTAAAATACCTGAACTGATTAAATTTACATATTTGCAAAGGTATGTGTGTTTGTGCACATACATGAATACTGCTGCCTGCCTTTCCTTTCAATTCCCAGGCAATTCCACAAGTTCTTGAATCCCCTTTGGCTAATCAGTTCAGACTATATATGGGCAGCCCATTTCTGGAGTAACAGATGCTCCTAATTTAACCTTCAACATCATGCCTAGAAATTGTCCCATTTGGATGCCAGTCCCTAATTTGGACCTGTGCCTGTCAGAACAGGGATGGTCATAGAGCGAGCTCCAGAGCCGCTCTGCCATTCAGAACAATGTGAACTGTTAAAAAGGGAAAATAAAATAATCAAGCCGGAATCAGTGCTCAATAACACATGCTGCAGGGAGAGGGCAAAGCCGCAACAACTCAGCAAGAGCTGAAATTCAGGCATGGGAGAAGAATCAAAAATAGTTTATTAGTGAATCAGAGATGTAGAAAGAGAGACAGTGAGCAATGGAACTGCACGTGGAGGAGGAGCTCTGCAGGAAAAATAAATGTAAACATTATCATGGACAGAAAATAGAAGTCTGAAGTAGAGCTAGTCCAAACCAAATATTTCGGTGAATAGAAACATTTAAAATAATTTTCTTCCTACTGAGTCCACAGGGTTCTTTTTGTGTTTGAAATATGTGACAGTTCTAGCAAATAATGTTGTAAGTAGGAATGTTGTAAACAACAGCATATTAATCATATGTTGGCATATACGCAAAGAATTCACATGCAAAAGCATTTTCAGAGAAATCCTACTTACTCTCATCCAATCCAAAAGGAGAAAAAAAATCAGCCGGGTAAAGTGAAGCAGCAGATTATTTGAATTTAAATACAGCATTGCCGGCTCCAGCCATTCAGCTGTCAGCAGTGAAAACCTCTGCTTCCCAGTTTTCTCATGGAAGCTGATATTGATGAACTGAAAGAGCACACTCACTAAACAGTGAGGCACACACAAATGTGGTCAAAGACTTGTATGTCTTTTTACAGCAATTTTATCAGCATGTTTTCCCCAACAAAACCTTCTGTCACCCCAGTGAGGTAGGTGGAGAAAGGAGGAATGAATTTGCCTAAAAAAGACATACTAGAAATATCATTTACAAAATGCAGATGAGTTCAGCAACAGCTGGAGCCCAGTTACTGGAAAGCAAATGAAGATCTTGGATGAGATATTCCTTGAGACAGTTTGAATCACTTTCCCAGTATCTGATCCCAGTGGTCTTCAGAGTATGTGGAATTGATGTCACATTGTCTCTAATGTAAGTCAATGGCAGCCAGGCAGTTACAATTAGAGACATATTTGCAGCCATGTGTCCCCTAATGAACATGTAGAAAACATAGTTGAAGCCATTTGCAGGTCATTCTAGGTGGGAAGTGAAATAAAAAGTTTGATTTGCTTTACCGGGAATCACTAGTCTCAAGATATCAAGGTGCAGTCATTAACAATTTTACACCTGCATCAATTCCATCTTGGAAAGGCTCACTTTAACTGAGAGCAGGTGCATTTCTCAGCTTCTCCTAAAACAAAGAGTTGATCCCGAGGTATGGGAAACACAGGCCTTTTTTGGAACAAAGTCTGATTAAAAAAGGAATTTAAAACAGCAGTGTTAGTCTAAACCTTTACTCAGATCTGCCTCTTTTTGTATTTATTAATTTGTTAATTAAGTTTATTTTGATTGCCTCAGATAATTTGGTTCCACATTTAAGAGAAGTGGTGGAGACTTGAAAATATTAAGTGAGTCAATACTGCAGATTTTATTTGCTTCTACATTTTTATATATAAATAGTAAAAAAAGCAATTTTTAGTATTTATTTCTCAACACAGATAAGGGGGTTACCATGGCTACCAGTCTCCAGTAACATGGTTTAAAAGGACAAAAAAAGGAAACCAGACTGGAGCTTGAAATAATCAGGTTGCTCTGCCCAATACGCACACCATGCGTGTTATGATAGGAACAGGGGACTAAAACCAGACAGGCTGGAAAAATACAACACTGAAAACAAAAACAAGGAAAAGGAGTCAAAAAGGTATGTAAGCCATGCATCCAACTTCAGATTCAATATATTTTCAAGTAGACAGAAGACCTCAGCAGGACGTAAGCAGCTCTGACTTTGAAGCAAACACAGTAAAGTCCCTGAAAAAAAAAAAAATTAAAGAAAACTACTTCCTAAGGAGGTTAATGCAGCTCTGCAGGCAGTCCAGACAGAACGGCCCAGTCCCTGGGATGATTGCCCATTTTAATACCCAGGTACAAAGATAAAACACTGCCTATCTCCTGACCTGTTGTGAGTGACATGAAAAATTCCTCATCATGTCCATGCCCTTCTTCCTCCCCCCTCGCAAGGAAAAACCCGGATAAAACAAAACCCATTTCCCAGTGCTGTAAACACGTGCTGGAAGTTCTTGGTCTTGCTCTCCCCAGATGCCCGAGCAATGAAGACAACAAGCATGACTTGCTTCTTCCAGAGTTTTTAATACCCTTCTGTTTTTATTACAGAGAAGAGTTTAATGGTCTTCAAATCTGGAAATCTGATTATTCCCACACTTGAATTTCTGATATACTGAAGGCTTTAGACAGCTGTTTGAACTATTTTATTGATAGAGTGCAAAGGACTCTTTACATACCAAGGACAGGCAAAGATATATTCTTATATTTTAAAAGCTGAGCAAAGGAGGTGTTAAATAAAGGCCTGAGAAGAATGTGTGAGGGTGATTCATTTTATATTGATACACACACTGTTCACAAAACTGTAGACTCATCTAAACAGTGTAATATATTTAGAGGAGGAAAAAATTACTTGGCTGCACAGATGATGCACTTTCCAATTCATTGTCATATGAACAAGCTGAGTGTAGTGATAATTTATTGAGAAGAAGTAATTTATGTGTCTACAATTGGGACTCTAAATCATAAATATAGCTGTGGGGCTCCAATTTTTTCAAAATTATCTTTTTTCCTCTCCCCCTCTCAGCTCCACTAAGATCATCCTTATATTCCCTTACTATTGATATTTAGTATTTAGAACACATTGGCCCATCCAGCAACAGGCTCCTTTGTGTACACTTTGTCTGAACACTGCTCAGTGGCAGTGGGGAAGGCCTGGTCTTTTCACAAGATCTGCCTTTTAATTTGTCTCATTCTAAATTTTCTCATTACTTTAAATCACATGAGCAAAAAACAAGAAGATGCCCCCTTGGCAATGCCAGCAGCATCAGCAAATTTTAACAATAGTTTGTTTGTGTGCTTTTCAACCTCATGATGGCCTCTGGGTGTTTGACTCAAGAGCTTGATATTTGTTGGAAAATCTGTAGTGCCAAAAGCACATTCTTTGTGGAAGAGTTAGAAGTATGAGTTGTTTTTAAAAGCAACACAAAAATATCTCTCTGAAGATGAGGGGACAGGTTTTTTATATATTTAAATTTTAAAAGGTCCTAATTATACAAGTAAAATATATTTTTCTGTCCCTCACTAATTTATCCCCACATGCCCTTCAGGCACAGCCCAATGAACTGCAGCAGCACTGAAGCGATTTTTCCTCCTGCTCCAGAAGCAGTGCCTCGTGCAGTGACAGTTCAAAGTGTGCCTGTTATTTTAATGAAATAGCATGATGGCTCATTAAAGAGGATAGCAATGGAATTGTGGATTCTCTCCTGTTCCCAAGTTCTATATACAAATGAATGCTCACTCTCCTTCACAAGGTACAGACAAAGTTCAGCTGAGATAGATGTCTGTTGCATCAATTGTGCTAACAACCCCCTCTGACAGGCAGCCCTGGGATAAGGCTCTGATTACCACAGCTAGACCCAGCTTATGGGTCACTGGGGAATTAAGATTAGACCATATACATTTTTCTTAGAAGGCAGAAAAACACGATAGGATAAGTTAGTTCTGGCTCAGTATAAGTTGTAATTTTTATTTTTTTTTTGGTCAGGATGGAGATGCTCAAGTTCCTAATGAATAATACTTTGTGAATGGCTTAACATGGATGAAAGAATGAGGAGGGGCAAAACAAGAGCAAACAAGAAAAGCAGGTAATGCAGACCTGTAGACTGCATTCTGCAAAGCTTTCAGGAAAACAACATGGGGATTGGCTTGAGCAGAATGAGACACACAGACAAAGCACCTGAACAACCCACAACACAACCAGCAACCAAGAACTCCGTTCTTCCAGTTCCCTGTGCTGCTCTGGAGAGCTTCTCCAGGCCAGGGACTTGCAGAAACAAGAACTTGGATTGCCAGGGCTGGAAGACTGAGCTTACAGGGAACCACCCTCCTACGCTGCTGCTTCTCTGCAGATTTGCAGCGAGGCTGATGAGAAATGCATAGTGAGGACACAGAGCTCCTCTGCACCGTGAGTCCCTGGGTACTTTTGGCCTCACTCCTGATGAGCCATCTGACCTCAGGATAAAAACCCAAAATCAGGAAGGACAGATCAAGCCCTTCACTTCTTGAAGTGCATAAAAAAAAGGAAAACAACTTCTGCTGCAGCCCTGTGAGGCATTTCTCTGCCTAGAAAGGTCTCTGAGACTTTCCTTAGCTAAAGAAACTGCAGAGTCCAATAATCATCTTGTAAGCATCACAATGGGCTGGAGAAAGACAAGCATATGCATTGCTTTATTCTTTGCTGTGCTACCAACTTCACGTGGGATCTTAGCAATTCGTCAGGCTCTCCTGGACCTCAGTGCCCAACCCACATTTTTAAAAGTCTGTGGTATCTACTCAGACAGGGAAGATCAAATGATACAGAACTTTACCATTTTAAAGTTCCCCAACTCTTATTTTATATCAGCAAGGAATTTGGTTCTGCATTTCTGCTGCAATAAATAATTCACTGTTGTTTCAAACAAAATAGTAGCATAAGAGAGAGAAGTTAAGAGCATAAGGAGACCTGCAATTTAAACATGAGATGTTAAAATGCTAAAACCTGGCATGAGGGAAATGGTTTAACATTTTGTCCATGGAGATACCTAGGAAAAGCCTGCACAACCAAAAGAAAATGGCCTGATAGAAGAAAATATGAGCAAAAGTGCCTGAGGCCAGGCACTAAAAGACACACCAATCAGTTTTAGAAGCCCCTTGGTCATCTATTCTTTTATCCCCAACAGAGCAAAGGAAAAACTTGAAGGGGAGAGATCATAGTTGTTCACCAGATTTACCATAAGGGACATCGCCGAACTGGAGATAAATCACCACTGTCCTCATCACACAGATCAAGAAAAGCATTTGACAGCCTGCAGCAGGTTCATTCTGGAATACACTGAAACTCTCCACCCTGCCAAGGATAACCAGGAATGTCCTCCAGGCTTCCTGTCAAGATGCAGCAGGTGCAGCTCTGCAGCAGTGCTGGAGCACTGGCGGAAGTGGCTCCCACGGGAGCAGTGCAGAGCCAAACCCAGCTGGCACCGCACACCTGCCCTGCTCTGCTGGAGAGAGGGCTCTGCCAGAGGTGCTGCCCTGCCCTCAGCGTCGACTTGAAGTTGTCCCCTCTGTCTCTGACAGATCTTTGGGATTTAAGGGTTCTCCTCACCTGTCACATGAGGAGCAAAGCATCCTGGGGATTCATTCATTCCTTCCAAATGGACACTTCCAGGTATGGATCTAGTACTTCGTGTGCTCCTTCAACGTGGTGAGTTTGTGCTAACCTTCCCATTGATGCTGTAGGACTTGACACAGATTTAATGCTGTGGCATTATTATAACAAAAAAAACACCCCTCTTTTATACCCATTCAATTTCTCTTTAAATCAACGTAATGAGTCAATTAAATTAATAATAAAGAGTAAAAGAGAGCTTGATATACCACACAACTGTGCAGGTTACATTTAGCTGCAAACAGAATAGAAACCATCAGAGAAAATAATGTAGAGACCACACAGGGAGGGAAAGAGCAAAGGAAGGGATGAGAAGAGTAAGTTTTCAGGGTTTTGGTTTTTGTAACCTGCCATTTTCCAGTCAGGCCACACTAGGATGGAGAGTGCACCAATCAACCACTTTGGGTGCAATCCAGTCATTTGTGGAACAATCTTCTTCTGGCTTTATTTGGAAATGTCCTCACTACCCTTTCCACTTTGCTGCTGAGTCTGTCCCCTCCTTTGAGGTGCTTGTGACAGTTGGCTTCTACAACCTACATCAGAAAATATAAAAAACCCCAAACCTTTCTACAATACTTGATGAACACCATAAAAAGTGTTTGCTTCACTAAATTCTCAAATTTGCTTAGAAATTACATGTTTTAAGATATAGCAAACTGGTTTTGGGGTTTGGTTTTTTTTCTGGGAAAAAAAATTTAAATTGCTAAAATAAAGCACTTTATGAATTTGTTTGTTACAGTATTAAAAAATAGGGAGGAGCATTGAATCCCAGATTTCTTTGCTTGTTTGTCTGAGCACTGATACACATCAACCTCCACCAGTACATTATTGTGCCAGCTGAATAAAAGTGGCCTTCAGATGAGTCTCAAGAAAAACCCCTGCTCACCACTCTGCTAAAATACTTCAAATTACTCCTCTCTGCACCTGTGGCTCTCCAGTTTCTTCAGCTTCTTTGCACTGCAAAGCTACAAAACCAAGATGTCTCTACCCCCGTTATAGATGCGAGGCACAGAAAAATTCAGGACTCAGCTACAGTCACACGAGAGCTGTAACACAGAACAAGAACCCAAACTCAGGTTTCCTGTGCCAAGGCTCATATTTAGGAAAAGGGTTGAGCTCCAAATCACAGAGGCACTTAGTAAAATACAGAAAGTGTTCTTGAGAGGAGTGCCTTGGAGATAACACGGCACTGGAGATATTACCTAAGCCTGACAGACACTTTTATATTTACTCAGGTAATCAAATTAACAGCACTGCCTAATTTCCCATGTACAGCATCCCTAATATAGCTCACCTTCTGAGCTGAATTTAAGGCTGAAAATAAACGGGGTCTTTTGGAATATCCTGAAAAAAGTTTTGGCAGTTTCTTCTATAATAGGATTTTTCTAAATTAAATATTAATAATAAAATGGATACCCAATTGAAAAAAAGAAAGAAAAGCCACTAAAAAAAAAAATTTGTTATTAGGATTTATGGCTCTCCCAATTTTAATCCTAGTTACTGTAGAATCTCATATTCATATAGGGGGTTTATTATAAAATCTTATCCAATTCAAAACTACATTCCCTGTTAAAACCTGTACTTCAATACAGTCCTACAAAAAGTCACCAGCATAAGGAGAAGAGACACTGCCAACATTAACAATCTTCTCCTCTTCCAAGTCATTCACTTCCAGTGTTTCTGAGAAGGAATTCCTGAGAGCATCCCTCTGGGTTAAGGCATACAGATCATTGATTTATGTATAAACTCATTTAAAAGAAATTGAATCTGCCTACATAAATAAAGGTTATAAAATAGCTATTCCCAAAGACTTTTTATTCTGTTAATCCAATAATGCATTTTCCTTTTATTTTTTTGCTTTACTTGATGTTTCTTCCACCCATATTTTAAGGCAATTTCACGACAAGTAAATCCAGGCAATAAATATTTTTGCTGTGTCTGATCTGCGAATTATCAAATCTAATGACACACTGACACAGCGCGTTCTTCCTGCCATGAGAGATTTATCACACGCGACTCGAGCACCTCCAAGCAGGAGGAGCCCACCGCTCCTGATTGATGCGACTCCAAAGGAAACGGACACGTTTTAAAGCTGCAAAGCTGCGATTCCATTCTGTCTTCTGCTGGGCGTGTTTGATCAAATCAGAGCTTGCAAACCAAGCTCTCTGCTGCGGTCTACATCTGAGAGGGGAGAGAGTTGTTTTTGTGGGAATGATCTAGCTCGGGAAAAATGCCGAGGTTAGCACACCCTTGTGTAAAGCACATTGCCGGCATTACTTGGCACCGCTGCCTGCAGGTCAAGCTTCTGCTCGTGTCAGCAGTCTTGGCTCTTTTGGAGGAAGCTTGGCAGGATGGTGGAAAAAAAACCCCATACATAGTCAATGAATCCTCCCCTCTTCTCCTCACCCTTTGGACACCGGCAGCAGCACCAGTAAAGTTGGATGGCTCTCCTTACCTAGGAGATCACCTCACCTAGGGCTAGGAAATCATCTAATGCTAATTTCAATCATGGTTTTCCTCCCAGGAATAAAAGATTTATTCCAAGTTTCCTTGACTTCTCTCAAAAAGTTGTAAGGAATGGGAGATAAGTAAAGAAATGAAGGCAGTCCTACTCACCCCAGGAAAAGCAAGGGCAGAGGGAGATGGGTTAAAATTACTTGGTTAAGTGGCTGATTAGGATTGAAAATAAATCCTATTAGTATGCTGTGACCACACACAAGTCTGCTTTGATACACTGGTACATATCACTAAGGCAAATTCAGCACACCCAAAGTGACACACATCCACAGGTTGCAACATCGCCTCTTCTAAACAATGTTCAGTACCCCACCAAATCTGAGAAACTGCTTCCCAGAAGGAAAGGCTGGCTGGGTTGGGCACCACGTGCCCACTCAGGGGACAAGGGAAAGGAAAAAGAAAGAAAATGGGAACAAGACTCAGGAAAGGAAACAGCTCTAGCAAACCACAAGGCTGTCCTGAGGTTTCATGCTGCAGTGAAGAAGTGTTTAACATCAGAGAAAACCAGGATTTGGATTCTCCTGCCCCATAAAGCAGACTCTTGACTGGAAACGACATTCCCAGCATCAGCAGAGCTGGGACTGCGCAGGCAGCTGAGTTCTCCTTCTACCCACGCGAGGGCAGGGCTGCTCTCACACATTACACATGTGACACAAGCACATTTTTACATAATATGAAGATGTCTGTAACTTCAGTACCAAATACCCCTTACACAGTTTCAAACAGCTTCGGTTAGAGGAAGCAAAGCTTGTCTCTGCCTAGATGTCAGACAGCTGGAGGAACAAATACACAATGTGGTTCTTAGTGGAGAACTGCAAAAGAGAATTCAATTGAGCTCTATAAACTGCAGCTGCAGTCCCATAGCCAGGACTAGGAAATTCCAAAACCAGATGACTGAGGTGGCACTGAGATGGCAGGAAGAGCATTTACCCAGGAGAGGAAGAAAAAACTATTTACACAATGGTGTTAGGATTCTTTTTAAGCACAATCATATGAGTTTTAGTAAAAAGAAAGGGCAAGTACAGACCTCCTCCAGTTAAGACGATATGCAGCAAATAGGATTTCAGAATATGCAAGTTATCTTTGCTGTAATAGGAAGGAAGTGACCAATACTTGTCTGCATAAAGATGGAACTATCAATCCTTGCAAAATAATGATCTAACTAGCTGAATTATCTAAATAATGACTGGCTAATGATCCAAATAGCTGAAGTGTTTCTTTTAATTCTTTATTAGCTATGCATGTTGCTATTTTAACAGAATCAGAGGCTAAATGGAGGTTTCAGTAACCACAGTAATTTCAGCTCATATTACTCCTGTCACTGATGGAATGGAGGAGACTCAAACTACAAACCCTATGTACACTGATTCTCATCCTTACAAATAACATGTCATAATCTTTTGACTTAAAGATTTTACCATTTTTTACTCCACATGGAATAAAAATGTTAGCCTATTTTTTCACGTTATCAGATCCAGTAATTCCAACCTAGACAAGAAAATAAAATGAAACACACCACACAGGCCAGTGCACAAATACAGAGCATGAATCTTCCTCCAGCCAAAAGAGAAGAATGTCCTTTTTATAGGACCGTTACATTTGTTTATATTATTTTCATAGAGCAGATCCAAGTTCTGCATTTGGCACACATTACTCAGCAGCCAACAGAAGAATTAAATCAATCAATATAGTTGGCAGTGTGCAGGCCCAAACAGCTGGTCAGAGCAGTTGTGTGTGCAAACATGCACTGCGTGCTCTGCTAATCCATGCACACATGCAAATGCACAGCAGGAAAGTTTAAATTAACTGTGTCAGTTTGAAATACCTCAGGTATACCTGCACCTAATACTCCAGCACGGAGCATTTCAAGGAAGAGGAATATTTATTTGGCAGCTCCAGTTTTTGTTCTTTGGGCCTACCCACCTGCCAGACCATAAGGGTCCATTTTATCTGAACAGAGATTTCTCTTCTATTTGAAAGCCAAAGGCAGCTGCCCAGGAATCAACACCTCGCAGAGCTAGGGCTGGCAAATAAGGTGAGGTAACCCTTCCCAGGCTTTGCTGCAGAGAAGGCAGAAGTAAAATACAGCACAGGAAAGGATCTCCCGACTTTCTGGAGGTCCCTCTCCTGTGTCATGCAAGGACAGGTAGAGGAAGAGCCCTCCTTTGCTCACAACTGCCCTTGAAGAGCCCATCTCCACTGTGCTCCCAAAGGCTCTTTGCCTCTCTTTAACACACCCATTCACTGTTATGCCTTCACGATGAGACTACCTGTGCTGAACACCTGGATCTGGGATCCTGCATGCTCTGGTGAGGGCGTGGGTACACAAAGTGGCTGTCTCCAGTCTGAGCACACTCTTGCTCAGTAGCTGCAGGAATGGAGCACTGATGAGAGGGCAAAAAAGTGAAAGTGCACAGAATTCAAATGACCACAGGTGGGTTACCCTATAACCTTCTCAAATACAGAAACTCTACAGCAGGAGAGCACCTGGAGCTCTGAGTGTCACAGAGAAACCATCTACATGCTCTGTGGGAATGAATGGAAAGTTGCTCACCTCACACCTCTGCCACTGTTTCAGAAAAGATAGCAGAGCTGCCAACTGCTATGCTGGGAATTAAAGAGAAAGAGGAAAGGGTGGAGGAAACTAAGAACCAGTTTGCACTGACACTGAGGGGCAGTGCTCTGGGATCAGTGTGATAATCCCAGCCATGTTTTCCTCAGGTCCCTGATGCTGCTGAGATGGTCACTGCTAACCTCAGGGGTGGATGGCACCTTGCTTTCCCATGTACCAACTGGTAGATACAACGTCCTGTGCTTGTCAGCATGATGGTTCAGGACACCATAAAAAAGAATTAGTCATGTTTAAGCAAGCCCCTCTCCCCTCCAAGCCCACCGTGTCCTAGCCAAAGGACAAGACACCGCAGAGACACAGATGAAGTCAGTGACAGGGAATGCAAAACCACTCCTAAAGAAATCTGAGCTTGAGCCAACATCCACAGAAGACACTGTAAAATGTTCTTCTTCAGTAGGGGTTGGACAGGAGTTATCACTCATCACTCATTACTACATTAAATGAAGAGGGATAAAAATTCCAAACCTAGGACCCGTGGGGATAAAACACTTTACGTGGAGTCAGAAGGTTTAGCATTAGAGTCCTGATTTAACATTACTTTCACAGACAGGTGTTAACTAGGAACAAACCCATTGAAGTCAGTGGCCTTACTCCAGTGTAAAAGCTGCACAACTGAGAGAAGAGACAGGGTCAGCATCAAATGGGGAGAGCAGAGGCAGGGATTTTGAGAACCACCTGTGGAAAATGTTCACACATATTTGCACACATCATTGCCATGATTAATTTCCAAGGCATGCATGAAGAACTCAAAATGTGGGCTTGAACTTGCTAACTCCAGCAGTAGGAGAACAGATTCACAGAGGTGATCCTCAGCTGGAGTAAATCAACAAAACCCTATCAAAACCAAGAGAACTACATTGATTTATAGCACCAAAAGATTTGGTCTGGAGGCATTCAAAAACTATATACGGAAAATAAACCCATCAAAAAACAAAATCAAGAGGACAAACACTGCAGGGAATGTGCTTCTCTATCCTACAAAGCAACCTGGGTTTTTTTTTCCCTGAAGATGTACTTACTCATCACACTCCTCTGGGAGTTGCTCACAAAGCTTTCTTACATTGCTGTCCATTTAGTGTCAGGTTTCACTCCCACCAGCCTTTCAGTTGAGGGGCTCCCTTGCTAATTAAGTGTCCTAGAGAAATTCAGTAATAGCCCAGATGCTAGACACTGCCTCTCTAGGTAGCTATTTGAAGCCTGGTAATTTTAAACCTGTTATTTAAATCCTCATCATCTACCAAAACACACATTTTAAGATCTAACTTACTGTGCTTTCGAAGTACTGAAAGCAGCAGGTGGACTCTGAGGAAGCAATTCCTTATAAACACGATGCTGCCTAAATAATGCTAGCTGTTTAATCCTGTGGTGGTTAATGGCCAGCGTGCTGGAAAACAGCATGGGACAATTTATGAATTCAATTTTTTTTTTTTTCTAACAGAATTCTGGCCTCCAAGAAGAGTAATGTGATATATGGAGCAGATGACACTGATTATGAATAGCCTCAACTCTTCTTGTAGAGACTGAAGGAAAGATTTGAGGCTATTCATAACCCACGGCTGTTTAGCAGCCTAATCTTCAGATTGAAAACACCTTGAATCCCTAGGGTCAATTTAGCTTTTCATCCTTTCGATGTACAATAGGGGCATTGAAATTGGGAGGCATTTCTGAGGATGAAAGCTCTGCAAAAAACACAGGAAGCACATCTTGGAGCAGAGGATACAAATCAAGAAGCTTTATCTTGCTTACAGATATCCACAGCCTGGGGCATATGTGGGTGCTGCCCCAAACCCAGACACAAGCCCTCCTAAAAAGCTCTGAGAACTGTTTTCTGGTAATGTGTTTGAACCTTCAGCTTCCTTCCTCCAAGTCCCTGTGCGTGATGCTCCTCTCCAAACTGAAGATGATTTTCAGAGTGATTCTGAGGGTCCCTTGGAATACTCTCACCCTGGCAAACACGCCAGGGACTGACTAGCCATCACTAAAAGGAAGAACTGTGACACATTTGAGAAGTTTCAGGCCCAAATGAACATTTCTAACTGCCTACTTACATTATTAAAATAATGCTAAATGCAACACATTTTTTTGCAGTAGCAAGAAACTCCCAAACATTTCCATCCTGAACACCTTGGACAGGTATGAAAAGAAAACAGACCATGTCTTTGGGTGTCTATGCTGCAACTGAAAATGGAAGAGCAACTAAACAAACAGCAATGGGTGCTGATTCATACAGCAAATCCAAACAAAAATAGCATTAGCAGCTGGCACTGGGGGGTTTCTTCTGTTGTGGGGGGTTTCAGTAAACATCTGAGCAATGAGTTTGAACGTACTGATAATGCTCAGGGGACGGCAGGGGCTCTGTTTGTGAATCCTGGATCCAGGACTTCCTGGTGTGCATAGCAAAAAACCCAAAGGTGCACAAGAGGAAACAACCCCACAAAGAGAACAAGGAAAAGCTTGAAAGTGATGTCCCTCCTAAATGAACTGGAAAGAAAGTGCACTTAGCGCTTTGACAGCAAATCACCAGGTAATTATTTCTTCCCACAGACATTATTGTAACATAGACAAAAATTGGTCACCATTAAACAAAGTTTACTCCGTGGCATTTTTACTGTTCTGCTGATGGGCCAGTTAAGAAAACACTGAATAAATTATGAAACAATAGAAGGAAGATGGCTCTTTATAAGCTGCGTTCAATATAACAATTTTAAAAGGCTATAACACAAGCTTATTGAATTTGGCAGGGCTTATAAATCCTAACTCCCATTACTGTGCTGCAACTTAAAAGAAGTATTCTTCACTTTGTCATTGGAAATTTCAAATTTAAGTGGTCTCAGTGCAAAATGATAACTTACTCACATGCTTGAATGTTTCCATGCATAGACCACAGGTCAACCATCTGGTTAAATGCAGCGCTCAGTACTGCAGCCTGTGCTGTTCCTGCATGTGTGAGAATTGGTCTTTACACACCCAGCAGGCAAAATATTTCTCTCAATTGAAATCTCATTGGCAGTGCTGTTTTGGTGGAGTTTTTTAAGGGTTTGGGTAGATTGTTTTAGGAATTCTGACCCTCTTGAGCAGATTTCTAGTCAGATTTGGTGATGCAAAATCTCAAAGAAGTGCCAGAGTATTTCAGTTAGGATGCCCATGGGCACACGCAGCCAATTTAATGGCAAACAAGTCACCAGAGGGTGTTTGGGGATGATCTCGTTTTGTGGAGTAATGCTCCCAGTAAATAACCTGGCTTTGCCAGATGTTCTCCTCTTCCAAAGACTGTGAGACCTTTAGAGCCTTGATCTGCAGCAGTTGAGCAAAAGTTGAGACCTAAAATGCATTTGGCCACAGGGCAGAATTGCAGAAATAAGCCTGCAGAATTTCAAAGGCAAGGAGGGTCTTTCCCCCTCTCCCTACATAACAAACATCTATTACAGCTAACATTCCCTACATAACAGCTACTACAAAGCTACTCCAAAGAGACAACTCTTCTAGAAAATTCTCTTACAGGTAGGTAAAAATCATTTAGATTTTTAGATCCAGAATAGGACTGGATCATTTAACATTGATTTTGAAAGTAATACAAATGTTAAAAATGTTAGAGGGTTAACCAGTGGAAGCTGCTAGAAATGCAGCTGCTCCAAGCCTGAAATGCCAAACTGTGACTAGAAGTAAATGATTCCAAAATTTGCCAGAAAGGCCTGAAGCTGTCTACTTTGCTTTCACTCTGTGGAGGATATACAGCTCTGAAAAATGAAATGAAAAAATACAAATATTTTGTAGTAAGGAATTCACACCATCCTACTGTATTTTTCAATTAATATCTGCTTTGAATTTTGCAAAATTCTGTGAAACTGAAACAAAAATACACATTGCAATGATTGTGAAGATCTTCCTATAGAACAGTATTAACCTGAAAACACTTAACCAGAGAAACAGATGAACAAAAGACCAACAGGATGTAATAAAAAAAGAAAAATCTGCACATCTTTAACAGTTTCTGAATCAAGTCAATGTAACTTTTAATTGCTCCAGTTATAGATATCAGATATATCCAGATACAGATATACATATAGCTTTGTATAACTGCACAAAGGATAAACTGTGTTTTCACTGTGGCTGATAAATGTGGATTTTACAGGGACTAGGATGAGGCATCTATTTTTAAATCTCAATACAGCTTTCCACAATTCTGTATTGTAGACCTACCTTGAACAAAATGCAGCACCATTTAAAAAGAGGGATTAGAATATCCATAAAACACTCAAATCTGTTTCTCCAGCTACACAAATAGTTAAACTAGAAACCTGAAGTTCAACACTTGTGCTTGTGTGAAAGCACACTAAGTCATCTGACATTCCAGGTTTAAAGCAGAAGATCAGTGATGTTGTGATGACTGCTGGGCTGGACTGGCTCCTGAACACCAGCCTTCAGTTAAGAGCTTTCTTTCAATACATGCAATAATATTTGGACAGCTCCAATAGAGCAGGATTTACTACTCTCCTCCTGCAGCCCCCTCCCTCTCTAGGATGAGTGCTTTCAAAATACTAATGATTTTATAAGCCTCCCTTTTTTTGGTGAGGCACAGAGAGAATAACAGCTTTGCTCAAAGTCAAGTGAAGGGAGAGAAAGTGATATTCTTCCAGGTCACACTGGAAAACCAAGACAGCCTAAGAGCTGGATCCAGACCATGAATCTCAGCTCTGATCCAGGAGCTGCTGAAGCTGATGCAAGGCTCTCTGCTGACTTTAATGGGCAACAGACCAGGACCCTTTGGCCTTAACCCACGGGTTAATCCTTGGCACAAGCCTAAAGATAAGTAATTGCAGAGCGACCGCAGCACATCATGACAACAGCCACATTTGCTTCACGTGGACTGCGAACGTGCAGTGCACTGAAAAACACAATTCTCACTGTTATCAGGTCATTTTAACGCTTAGAAGTTTGATGTTGCAATCTGCTGCTTTGAAAAACAATTTCCTTATGGACATGCCCTGTCCCAACCCCTCTGCTATTATAGGGTCAGATACTGCCCAGGATCCAGAAGCTCTGCTGTTGCTCAGGTTTAATAGAAAAGACCAAGTGAAGGACACTCAAGTCCCTGCCACCTTCTCACATAAATGTACTGAAACTTATTTAAATTCATGTAGACTGACAAGGGCTGCAAGGTTTTATATGAAACCGGACTAAATTAAGGTACAAACTGCAAAGAGGGAGATTTTGCTCTAAGCTTTCATTTTGTTTATTTCAAAACAAATATTCCCTATAAAGAGTACTGAATTCCTATACATCTGAGAGTCCAGATGCATTTTCGTTTAAAGTAAT
Organism: Regulus satrapa; assembly: GCA_013396955.1. NCBI lineage: Eukaryota > Metazoa > Chordata > Aves > Passeriformes > Regulidae > Regulus > Regulus satrapa. The sequence goes on from VWZN01007003.1 coordinate 193,510, forward strand.
CACATTACTCCAGACACTGACTGGATGCTAAGAAAACTCTTTTTTTTGAAATGTGCTCTAAATAACGCATTTTGAGACCTTGTTAGACTAAATGCAAACAGAACTTGAGCCCTGACGTGCTCCACACATTAAAAAAAAAAAGGATTCCTAGAAGTTGCACTTTATGGGACATATCACACACTGCTGACGTCCTTGGATGCTCTGCCAGAGCCAAGATTAACAGCCCATTTGAAAGCCTGAAAATGTTTAAGAACTGAAAGGCTCGTGCTGATGGCTGAGTTCCCTCAGGTTCCAGGGAGATCAATGAATTTGAAAGCATTTGGCATCTTACATGATGGGTGAGCTCTGCTCCAGCTACCAAATCTTGATTAGTCCAAAATAGAAGAACTTTGAACACAGTCTTGGAAGAATAGAGAGGAAAATGTGAGCTGCCATGGAAGAGAAGTAAATCTCTTCTCTGCCAGCCACAGCAACCCTTTCTCTCTCTCATCAGCTTTCCCTCCCCCCCTACCATTATCCAAAGAGGGGGAAAAAAAGGTTAAAATATTTTTTTTAAAATCTATTTTAATGAACAAACCAGGACCACCTGATAGTATATTTCTGACCAGCTATGCACAACTTCCTGGGAATTTCAACAAACATCATAAACAAAACCAGGTGGAAAACTGGTTTCATTTATTTTAATTTTACAAAAAAGTTCAGACTGAAATTTTGTTGTTTACAAAACTACAGGATTTTGAGTGGCCAGAAGAAAAAACTATGTCAATCTGAGATCCACAGTCCACATCTCACTAAAAGCAAGAGTATATTTATGTAACGTGCCCAGAATTAGCAATAAATAAAGAAACTCTGTTAAGATGCAGAGGCAAAAATCCTAGTTTACACAGCTGCACCAAGCCAAAGCATTTTATAAAACTATGCAGTACCTGAAAAAGTTGAATTGCAGCCTCCTACAAAGGTGAGTTTCACAGCAGTTTACAGCAGGATGTGAGGGTGAACAATACACAGCTGTAACTGCAAAATCATCAGAAAGAGGTGGAAGAAAGAAGGTGGAGTGAAGCCTGAACAGAGAGATAACTTGGAACATAAGTTCAGGTGATTTGAAATAAATGCTTCATCTCTCTGAGAAGATGGAGAGTACCGTTTTCAATTTCTGAAGCAGGACTCAGACTGAAAACAGGAACATCAGCTAACTGGTCATCCTAAGTGTTCCTCAGAAATCTCTCTCCAAAGCATGTCTCAAAGCATTGAAACTATAGGTGGGAAATACAGGATGCAAAAAACTCATCTCAGAGGTTAAGACCCATCTGTGGCAGCTCTGCACCACCGCCAGCTGGGTCAGAGCACACTGGAGCACAAGCAGGACACCAGGAGCACGTGAGGCTTCCCGAGTTCTCTGCTTATGAATGGGTGAATCGTAAATGCAGAGCCCTTAACCACAGGGCAGAGATATTAGTGGGTTTCCATTTTCTTGACATGACAGTAAGTGCATGTCAAAGAGAAAATGGCAACACTCCCTTAATCAAAGCAAGGAGCAAGTCTTCACCAGCCAAAAACACAGATTAAGACTTGACTCTGATGAAGCTGCTGTCAGACCAGTAAGATTGAAAAAAGATTCACATCCTTGCAGAAGTAGACTAGAAAATGTCATTTGAGAGGAAAAATAGTTTGCCAGCACAAGCTGATCTGTGTGCAGCTCCTCTGCCATTTTTCATGCAGATTCAGAAAATGCAATTTCATAAGAAAAGGAAAAATTACTACTTCGTATGAGCTGAAAATTCAAAACAGCCCCTTTGCATCATTTAGCTGAGCAAAGGAGCTTAAAAATACATTAAATTTAAATTTACTTTAATATCCTGGCAGATTGCTGGGGTGGTACAGACAGTCTTCCACGCAATTCAGAATCAAATCACACTGCAAGTTGCAGAGAGTCCTGAATACCCCATTTTATTAGCACATTGAAAAGCAACACTCAGTACCAAATAGCTTTCCCCTGAGCTCTTCAGACAGTGATGTGCAGACCCCACCTATGCAGCTGCATACATTCACCAATGTCTTTGTGTTATTTCATTTTCAGGAGAAAATGCGCAGAGTGGGCAGAAAATGGACAGATTTCCATGGTCAAAAAGTGACTGCTGTGCCCAAGAGTACAGCTGTTGATGGATTAAGGCAACGTTGGGCTTCATGTTGCCCCATATCAGGCGACTCAGGGATGAAAGGGGCAATATTTGTCTGAACACCTCAGCCACCACCCTCCCACTCTACCACTCCTTGCACGACTCCGGTGCTGCTTCTCCTTTCATGGCAATGAACTAATCCCCAAGTTTCAGACATAGGAAAGGTTCTCCATAAAGACTCTATGAGTGTATCAATGCCAAATGTTTACAGGTCACAGAGATAGAAACAGAAGACAGATTGGAATAAGAGTCAAGGGGAAAGTGGAGTGAAGGGCTCAAGGTGTTCCCAGCATGTGCCCTCTAGGCCTTCCCCCCAGCACTGCCGAGTTCTGCTGCTTCCTCCAGGGTCAGCCTGGTGGCCATGCAGCCACCAGAGCGGGAGGAATTTTAAATTTAAAAGCAGCACTGCATTAAGAAGTGACCTTGGCCAGCTGCCACAGCCCCAGCTTTGCCAGAAGCTGCCTTCCTCAATCACGTAGCACCTCCCAGCCAGATTACCTAAAGGCAGCTGTGATTGCTCTCTCTCCTAAAGCTGGAAACAGACATAAGACACAGGAAACTGACAGAAAATAATAATATGAAAAACCTAACCCATTAGCACCAATATCACAAGGAACACACGGCACTAAAAGCACCAGGTAAATTCTTGCATTTTGTAGGCTTTGAAAGATGAGAATGTACAAGATGAGGAGAGGCCATGAGCAGTAGATTGAAGGCTGTGTTGGAAGAAAGGCAGAGGGACTGTTCAGACCGAATATGCAAAATATTTGGGTTGATCTCTGCTTTGGTGTGAATGTTCTGAAATGAGACATAAAATAAACTTCACAAAGATTACCTGGTTTCCCTGTGCCTCAGTTCTCTGCCTACAGCTCCCTAAGCAGCACAGTATGATACTCATGCTTAAAGTAATGATGCATTTCTATTCACAAGTAAAATCCACACAGGGATATCTTAACCCCTGGAGAAACTATACTCAGCAGCTCCTCTCTCTGAGATTTTTAAATAGATATGCCAAGGGTTCATGCAGATCCCAGGAAGTACTATGATAGTTTTCAGCAATGAAGATTAGCCAGTTATTCCTTGTGAAGTATTCCAGGTACATGCTCAGATTTTAACTTGAACAGATTTTTCAGCACAATATGATAGTACCCAATGGGTTGTAACAATTTGTGCCAGCTGAAGTGCTGATCCTGGACAGTGCCTCTATTTATTATTTTATTTTGGTTTTAGGAGTATGCATCTACAGCTACTTTGGAGATCTTAGTTTAAAAAGAAAAAAAAATTAAACAAAATAAAACCCAAATCCACCCCCACTGCCATAATCTCCAGACAAACAAGTTTAAAGAAGAAAACAGGCACAGCCCCAGGCCTTGTGTGTTTAAGGCCTCAGTCTGCAAGTCTTCAATAAATCTGTCCTCAAAGTTCTGGCAGCAAGTTATCTCACACCAGAGGTGTTTTGAGGGAAGGAGCATAGCTTAAAAAAAAAAAAATCAGTAATGAGTTGGGGTGTATTGTTACGCAATCCAAGAACACGTGGTGTACCTGGCACCCACCTTAGAATGAGATGGCAGAGTTTGCTACTGCACCAAACAGCCACCACTCATTCAACAAAGCCTCCCTCTGCCATCTTTTCCATTTCTGGCCTTTTTTAAAATCTTTTAATGTGCTTTGAGTGGGGCATTTCCATGTAGCTACTGTCCAGATGTCAAGCTCCGTGCAAGCTCCCAGGCAGGTGCAGCACTGACCGAGCGGTGCATTCCCTGCAGAGGGAGTGCAGCTGCACTGCTGCTTTGCTGCAGCCCCTGCCAGCTCCCCCAGCCCGTCCTGCTCCCTTGACTTCTGCAGGGCAATAAAGAAAAAAATCACAGTGACCATCATCCACCCAGACAGCAGGCTGAGGCACCTGCTTCCTATGGATCTCACTTCAGAAGAAGCCAGGGATTCAGGACCAGGAGCTACAGCAAATGCGTTGCCATCACTCCAACACTCCTCTTTGATCCTGGTGTTTATTTACATCCTCAGAGAACAAAAGGTTAATTCGTAAGCAATTTCAAAGCAACATCTCCAAAGTGCTGCTTATCTTTGTCTGCAGTTTTGACAGTGACAGAGTTGGGCAATCCCATTAACAGGAACAATCAGTGATTTAAGGTCCAAGAATCTCAAAGTACTTTACAGAAAATTTAAAAATTGCTAACATCCATAGGAGATAATTGTCAATATTATAGCATATTTTACAGCAGGGTAGAAATTAACATTGGATAACAGAATTACCAAGAACATCATCAGAGCAAAGGAGTAATAAAATGAAAATTTGATCCTCATTTTCCAGCACTGTTTGAGCAATGCTGCTTCCCCTGCTGCGAAATTGCTGCAGAATCCTGTTCGTCTTCACTGTTGCAGAAACTGAGGAGAGCTGCTCAGAAGCACAGCTCATAAGAGATAAACAGGAAGGCATTTCTGGTGAAAATTCAAAATGCCAACAAACAAAAAAATCCCATTTGGCAGAAGAGATATTTTCATTTGGAAACACTGTGGATCTTAAGGGAGTTGTAGGCTGGGCCCATGGAAGCTGAGCATCTGCTGCTGAATGGCTGCATTCTTACCCTGCCACAGCTTTTCTTGCTTAAGATTGGAGGACCAGAGTCTTCAGAAATGGAAGACAGCACAAAAATAGGCATGCTGGGAAGTCCAGAAACAGAGAATATAACGTGTAATATCTCGGAAGCAAATTGACATTTCACAAAGGAAGCACACTCTGTTTCTAAAATATGTACTTCAGATCTCAGAAATAGTTTTTTAATTTAATATGTTTTACCCCCCAAAATATACCAAAATATAATTATTGTAAGGAAATAAAACTTTATTTCCCTGAAAGTATTGTTTTGACCTTTTAAGCATCATTCTGAGCATTTAAGCTAACGCTTGGAACCAAAAATGGAAGCTCTACACCTTAAAAAAGCCATCATTTTTATGTAACATATAACAATAACAGAGTTCACTGTTTTTCTCATGAATTCTACTCCTTTTTATCCCCCCAGCCCTTCCAGTACCCTGAGTCCCTTTGACTGTTGTGTCCCCATCCTGCAGTTTCATATCTAAACTAAACCCTGGGCACAATGACAGCACAATGAAGCCTTGATCAAGCACTCTGAGCTCTACTGTAAATACATGAGATGGGAAGATCTCATCCTATGTGCCCTCTATAAGCTCTGGATCAAGTCCAGGACAAAGAGACATTTATTAATGCACACACATTCCTCCTGGCCTTTGAGCTCTTTGGCAAAAATGGTTTTAAACAGGCCCCTGTAGAGACCAAATGAGCAGTATTCAAATATTTACATCGAACAACAGAGTTAATTACACTTCAAGACATCAGTAAGATTCACTCTGCTGCAACCTCAGCAACATACTCCAGTAAAGCAGCAACATAAACCATTTTCTGCAGTCGAGGCGGGCAGCTTTCCATCTGGGTTTCAGCTACGGCAGGAATGTTTCTGCCGACAATAGAACCTCACTAATCAGCACTTCACTAATCCACACTTTTTATTAACTTCGCCAAAAAACTCACAGCCTCTCCCTGCCCCTCAGCACAGATTTAATAGCAGAGACCTCAAGCAAAGTTTTTCATTTCCCAAACACATTTTTTTAGGCAAATGTTATGTGCATTTCAGTCAGAATTACAAAGCAGTTTGATAAATAATTTGAGCAAAACTCAACAGTTCTCACAGACAGCCAAATCTTACGCATATCTGGAGAAGAAAACCCAAGGTAACTTGAAGCTGAATCTACAAAAGAACATTTTATCAAAAACACTTAATCCTTGGTATCTCTCAGGATTTGGCCCTCTGTGAACAAAATAACATGCCCAAATGAAATTTACTTCCTTCCAAGTTAACACTGCATTTGCCCACTTACTTACTGGCTCACAAATTCAATAACTTTCAAAGAAGTCTCCCTCCAGCCACTTTTGACACTTCATTCTTCCTTTCACAGAGAAGTCTGCATCCTATAGATGTAAGCCAACAGGAAGAGCAAAGCCAAAACAAACATTAAACTATACTCTGGAATGAAAAGCCCTGTCCATGCCAGTGTCTTACCTCTGTGTTTAGAACTCCTCTTCCCCAACCATTAGCAGCTATGAAAGTCTGCAGCTATGGCAGCTTCATTTTTCAAGCCCACCAGAGATTATCCACGTGCCACCACCCTAAAAATCAAACTAACAGACAGCACAACATTCATTATCCTTCCACTTCCAAGGGCATTTTTAAACAAGTGCGGAGATAACCAAACAGACTAGCTTGCTGGGTTTTTTCTTCCTCATCAATTATCCTTGCTATTGATAGAGAATATGAATAATACCCTGTATAAATTATGTACAAGCATTTGTAGAGGAAAATAAGGGAAATTCATGTACATATAGAAAACTAATAAAGTGGATGGTGTTTATACCAATCCATTTCTACATTTTTGTGTGAAATATGTAACAACACATAGAAAATAATGTAATTTAAATACTACAAATGTTGTTTCCTTAGTTGTGATTTCTGTTAAGACAGAAGGGAAGCCTCAGCAAACAATGGAGTATTCAGAGGAGGGGAGGAAGCTGTGGTTCACATGTTCAGTCCAAAATCTACAGACATCCCTGCTCTATGGAACATTCTCTGTACTGCCCCAGCCCAGAGGAGCACAGACCTGGGCACTCCTACACAAGCCCACCTAGAGAACACATCTTTTATTAGCATCTGGTGCTCAAAGAGAAGCTGCAGATAGATAAAGGCAGAGAATGAACCCTTAGTTTGACCATCCCCATGTGGCTCTGGGCTCCTCGAAATCTTATTTCCTCAGCCTAGCAAAGTTCAGATCAAACGCATGGGTCCTCCAGAGCCCTCAGGCCCAGCAGCATTCCTCGCTGAAGGTGCATTGTGTTGGATTCACAGTGAATAGTGCTACAAACTTCAGGAATATAATAGTTTATGTCTGTTAATGATCTAATGAGTTTATTATACAGATCTGGACATTTTAAATTAAATCACACTCAGAGTAAAGGAGCATAGAAGAAACTCTGACGAACCATAACTCTGAGACCAACAAAAGTAGCTCTTGTACCAAGCAGTAACATTGACTTGCACATTCCCTCACTATTATCATCTATACTCCAAGTCAGGATTTCTGTTCAATCCTTTCAATTAGCTCAGCAGGTCAAAACTGGAAAATACCATGTTGCATTTGAAGAGCTGAATGTCCTTGAGAGTTAAAGTGATGTTAGGATGTTTAGACTTTCTGCCTATGCTTGAATGACACTGGAAAGACAAGCTCAGCACCACTAGAGGCAAGATCCACACACCCACCTGTATGTCATTCTCAGCTTCCCACTGATGTTTACAGGAGGATATTTTGATTTATTCGAAGAGATGCCCTGCAAAACACCCACCTCACCAGAACAGACATGATACTGTGGCAGGCACTGACTCTGCACATCTTTATCAGTTACACCCAAACCATGTGTTGTCTTAATTTTGGAAAACTATTCTGCTCTTTGCCTCTTCATTTGAACTGTATTTAATAATAACCTCCATTTTGACTTTCTGTAGCATATACTGCCCACGAGTGAAAAGTCAGAGGTACACAACTCTCCTATATGAGAGGGAAATTTTGTCAGGATTCCAGTGAAATTAACTGTCCCACACACAAAGCTACTTGGCATAATGAGGAAGTGAAGAGACAACAACTAATTCTCCTGTTTGAACTTCATCCCAGGTGTTCCTTTACAGAAGACAAACCTTCTTCCCTCACACGTGGACAATGAACAGATGTACTTGATAAGAAGCCTTCTCAATTTTTTTGAGGCAGCAAAAAATCCCTTCTTAAAGGTTTGCTTAAATGTTTCCTGAGTTAAGGTCTCTCTTACCCTGACATGTGGGCTCCTCTCTTCTCCTATCCTCCTTACTGGCTAGAACTCCACTTTTCATTATTGAATCTACTGCCACAAACACACCTCAGTAGGTAACATCTCTGTTTTAATAACCACAGAAACATTGATCAGATCAGTCTGAGATCAATGAAAGAGGGATTCCTACCATGATCTGTTGAAATCACAGGGCTCTGTCATATTGTAGTCTTAGATGAGCACGAGGAAAAGATTTGACAAAACCATCTCTTCTAAGGCAACCTGCTTGGCATCCGAAATAATGGGAAACCTACCCTGAACTGTCATACTATTGGGAATTCTTCTCTGGCATGACTATTTCAGTCAACTTCAGTACACACAGCATGATGCATATGGCAGAGGCTTCCTCTATTATAGAGCATCAACAGCCCTGTGTAAATTATATTAAGGAGAAGATTAAAGTAAAAATTTATCTACAGATGACTTGAAATAGTCAACCAATGGAATTGAGAAATTTGCACTCTGAAAAGTGACTAAAACCATCTCTCCTACTTTTACACCCCATTTGTTCTCACTACTCCAAATTATATTTGGAGATGGAAGTTTTTGGGTAAATTGAGGCAGATGCCAAGGCCATATTCTGTGTGCAGCCACACATGCTGTAAGCACGGAAACACCCACCTGTAAACAGGCACTGGATTGATATAAACATACACACACATGTAAATTCACTTTATAAACAAAGGCAGACCACACCTCAATCTTCTAGTCTGCACAGAACTCCAACTCCCACACCACTGGGAATTTCAAGATACGTTCAAACTTGAAGTCTATCCTGGGTGTGCTTTGACCTCTGAATTTTTGGGCCTAAGACAGATCTGAACTTGAACAAAAGGTTTTACAGATCAATCTCAAAATCACCCCTCATATTTGAAAGAACCAATATATCAACAATAGCCAGCAAATTATTACAGAACCAATGTGAACATAAATTAACAACCTTTAGAACAAAACTGTTTGATAGTTGTTATTTTATAAAGGGACTTAATAAACCAAAAAAATCAGGAAAGCCCAAGCATAGCTAATAAAATCAGTGTGCAAAGACATGATAAAATTCATGAGGTCTTTGTCTCCATCTACTGTAGGGAGGAATAATAACTGCAGCTTCCAGAAGGATACAGAGGAAATTAATTTATATATCTTTCTCGATCTAAAATTCCAACATCTATTCCACACAGATCACAGGACTTCAGCCTTACCAGTTACAACAGCTTCTGTTACAAACCTGAGAGATGATCACAACGGCTTCCTTTACTGGGAACAGAGGTGCCCATAATTACTGCAAAGTGGCAACTGTTACAGTTTTATGGTTCACTTTTCCTTTACAACAACAAGTTCTGAAATACAAGAAACTCTTTAAATTAACTTATGTAAGCATAAGAGGGGATCTGGGAACTTCCTGAACAGGAATGAAAATTAAAAGCCTTCATAACATTTACTTCAATCTTTTTTAATGACCAACAATTATATTTTTTTTAAAAACCTTCAGAATTGCAGTCCAAACCTGTACAGGCCTGTGAACACTCTCAGGTGTAAAGTCAAAATGAATTAAACAAAACACTCTTAATTAAAACTGTCAATCTGTCAAAATCTGGAAAAGATTACAGAGAAGTCTGATGCTTGCCCTATACTTTGCACTTCCTAATTTGACAAAACAAAATGTAGGCTATGAATTTTTTCTAAAGACAGCTCTTTCCTGCTATCCTGGCACTCATCCAACCAGTTTATTTCTTTCCTACTGTCCCTAAATTTCTGTACAATCAAAAGCTAAAATAAAGCTTTTCATTGCTATGGTCTTGGGGAGACTCAGTGCCAGATTCTGCTTGAACAGAAACTGGGGGAGCCCCAGGAGTCCATTAAAAACTTGATTGAAAACGTCAGGCTGATAGCAGAGAAACAGCCAGCCTGCACAGCAAGGGGCACAGATGCACCCCAGGCAATTTGGTGGTTTTATTTATACAAACCACATGATGTTTCCAACCCTCAGAATGTGTTCAGGGAGCAGATTCATAAGTGCCAGAAAATTGAACTTTTGAACACACGGGTATTGGTGAACAAGCTCTTTCAGAAATCTGCCCTGAATGGACCCAGGTATGTACTTGTAAAGCTGCACATTATAGGAAGTATTTTGTTTTCACAACAATCTATCTAGAGTGCATGTTGCAGATCTGTGAGGGCTTTTTGGCTATTTTCAAAACTGTTTGTAGAATTTAAATAAGCAGTTCCCTATTAATTTAATATGAAAAAGAGGATATGGCTACTGTGGTAGTTTCAAAAAATAATCAATTTCTTCTCTGTGTACAAAATTATATGGGGTTTTCTTACTCCAACTCAAGAGCACATAACTCCAACTCCTACAGAGCAGATAGACCTAAGGATAGCAAAGACCTAAATGAGGAATCTTACATTCAACTCATAAATCTCAGCAAGATTGGTGCAGTAACCACCATGAATTAACCAAGTAGTTTGACAGAAGGACTAGAAGATTTTATGTATGTGCCAGAGCTGCAGCAGCAGTTGCAGTTGGTGTTACTTGGTTTACCTCTTGGTTTTTACCTTCACTTCAGCCATTTCTAGAGCCTGCTCAAGTCAACAATTAATCAGAGTGCTGCATTAGAGACCACACACCCTTCTCCTCCTCCTCCTCCACCTCCTCCTTCTCCTCTGTGGATGCAGCAGGACAAAGGCATCCCTGCACTCTCCTCCAGATGGATCAACCACACCGGAGAGGGCAGCAAGGAGGGGAATGGGGAACAGTGTCACCAGGAATGCTGGGGCTTGGCCACATGTGCACACTCCCAGCAAACAACTGAATGCTTTCACGTCTCCCGACAGATTGTTTTTCGGAGGGACAAAGCCTTGTAGCTCTAAAGCAGACTGATTTAATTCAGCTCATAGTTCTCCTCCATTACTTATTTACACAGACACAAATGTACACATTAAAACCATAAGCAGAAGCAGCACATGGGATAAAAATGTTTGATAGTATGCAGAAAATATATGGCCACAAGAAGAGAGTCAACTTTACATAATAACCATAAGAGGGCACAATGGGAAACGCCTCAACACAGGCTCTTTTGTGCTCCATAAAAAGGGAACAACCCCTGACAGAAGTAAGCTGTGTCAGAAGCACTTGATCTTTGACCTTTGCTGGATGGATGTGCTGTTGGTGTGGGGCAGATTCCAGGACAACAGAGCAAAAATCCCTTGATTTTATTTCCTCTACTTCACTCTGTAGTGTTTTTACAACCTCACTAATATTATTTAATGATATAATTTACTGAGTTCTGTGAGGAAAGCTGCACGGGAGTTAACAGGTTCTCACCTTATAAGCAGGGCTTATGATCATCTCTCCACATTCCAAGTAACAGGTTGCATTTTCCAAAAACTCATGAATCGGCCACAAATACCTGGCAGCAGCACCTGCAGCTTCAGAGGAAATGAGCCTTAATGGAACAATAATGGCAGAGCTTGACCATCAAAGTCATTCCTCCTTCACCTTTCTCACTTTCTTCTCAGAGGAGTACATTACAGCAAAAATATTCAAAAGTGCAAAACCAATCTGAAGAACGACTGGGCATCAGTCACACACACAGGACATCCCAAATAGCATCTGTTAGAGTTTTATCCACACTCAGTGGGTTGCTGTGAGTCCCAGTGTCCTCCTGGCCAAAGGATGGGCACTTCTGCTCTGCAGTTCAGAACCGAAGAATACCATTTCATGAGATTTAATTCAGAGATGCTGTGAAATAGAAGTATATGTTTTGGAAACAGCTATGTTTCTGGGGCTTTGATTCTTTGTGGCAACAAGTTCCACCAATTAATGCATGCAAATTAAAAGCACTTCTGAAAGTTCTATTTGATTATACTTAAAGAAGTGAGGGGGAAGGGATTATTCTTTGAAGTGAAATGCACTGCATACCTGGAACCAAGGAAGCTTTGGTAACCATAGCAACACTGTAATTTTTCAATAGACAATTTAATAGATATTTAATTTGTCAAATTGCAGACTGGCATTCAAATCATTTTTTCCAGCGGACCCATGCTTTTCAATACATGAAGTTATTCACATTTACTAGCAGTGGCCTCTCAGGTACTTTACAACATAGTTATCTTATAAATATAATTTTTCGATCAGCCCTGACAAAAAAAAAAAAAAAAAAAAAAAACACATGTTTTTTTTTTC
>VWZN01007003.1:205832-220708 GCA_013396955.1 Regulus satrapa
AAGCTACATGGTTTCTACTTCTGCTGTCATTGTCCTTGACAACTTCATTTTTTTATAAACCAAGTGAAGTGTTTGCAAATGTTCAATTTTTCAGAAGGCAGAGCAGGCAATGTTCTGCAGTGGCTAACTCAGAAGAGTAGCTGAAATATTTTGTCCTGCAAATCCCATCCAGTGTCCAAGCTACTTTAAAAGTATGCAACTCTATAGATAGAAAGTCAATGAATAAACCTGGCAGTGAGCTGTGGTAGAAGGTTACATCAGGATGAGATCCACCTGCAAAAGGTTTTCTTAAATTCACTGCTGAAGATGAGCACTGCTAAGTAAGAAAAACATGCTGTGTACTACGGGTGAACGTGATGAAGCACTTAGGCAGCAGAAAAACTTTACAGGCCTAATAAACTACATTCCTCTGTTGTATACTGCTGACTGTAAAATGCTTGAAAGCAAAGAACAATTTGACAAATCCAGAACTTTTTCAGGATAATTATGGTAACTCTTAAACATCACACACTCCACTGAAAACCATGTCTCTAAGAGATCTTAAAAATCAGCACAGAAAACGAAGTCAGAAGGAATTTGGGATATGTGCCATTATCACAGTTTTGGTCTCTCAAGATATGCCAACACTGCCATAATTCACAGGATTTTATCCTAGTTTTCCAGTAGAGTTCTAGCTGAGGCTACCCTGCTTTGGGAGGGACCATGGAGATGAGAGGACACCATTGCCAGTAGTGCAGGTACCACATTTTGTCAGATAATGTCACTGAGAGACCTTCCTGTAGAAGCAGACAATTGCTACAGCATCAATTTTGTGATAGCAAGCAGGCAAAAAAGGATGAGAGAAAATATGTAGAAAAAAAATGCCAAAATAAGAATCTGTTAACAGTAGCATTAAAACACAGTTAATAGAAGTGTTAATGAAAACAGAAATTAGTCTAATTAAATCATCCCTAGAGCATCTGATGGCAGAGCAGATTGGTATACTCATTGTTTTACCAAAGCAACACGACAACAGTTAAAACTACTGAGCTGTTAAAACCCTGCCATCCTAAGTGTAACAACAGAATCCACAGAAAATGGATATTACATCCTCGATCATACTCATTTGTTTAAAGCAGAATCTACCTATCCAGCCACAAGTACCTATTCTGAGATTGCAGTCCCTGTGAAAAGATGCAATGAGATCCCTTGGGTGGAAATTCAGACTAGCCAAGAATTAAGACACTTCTTTGTTATTATGTTATGTTAGAACATGGAGGATATTTGATAAGACATGGAGAAAACAGCTGTTGCCTACATCATTAAAATAGCATTGAACTGTCAAGCAGAATCTGCATGGATTAATCATGGGAAGAAGTGCTAAAAATAAATATTCCTCTCTCATCAGGGTCACGTCTTAGGTAAAATAGCAAATAAAAAGAAAAAAAGGACACACAGCAGCTCAATTAGGCAAGGCTTCAATTAAAGGGGAAGCAATCAAGTGAAACTTGAAGCACACTCCTATTGTAAAAATCAGCACAGTTATTGCACCCTCTGTGATCTCCCGTATTTGCCTCCTTTCAGCCTCCTCCCACACTCACTGATTTGGTCCTCGAGTTGTTACACAAGGCAGAGGCTGCCATAACAGAGAACATTTTGCTTTCCTTTACCTGGCACCAGTTTCTTGGTCTTTGTACTATAGGCAGAAAGAAAACCTAAATTTAACCCCAGGCAGAAGCAGACAACAGGTAAAAAATGCTTTAAAAATTTGAAAGAATCCTTCCAAAATAGAAAATTCAAGCAGAAAGAGAAACAAAAACCACAGAGATAAGCCCTGAAACCAGAGAAATCCTATTGCCAAGCCTGGAGAACTGAATTGTGGCAGAAGCTGGCATTAAAGCCTTAGCAATATCCCATACGTAGGTAAGCTGAATGGGAACAACTAACCCAAACTTGACAAGATACATAGCAAAAGAGGCCAAATACCTGGAGTCTCAATCATGGAACAGTTAAGTCCATTAGCAGGACACTGAACTTTGCCCTTCTCTTTGAGGGCAGTCAGGATCACAAAGGCTGGGTGTTCCTGATTTCCCCGGCCTCTAACACTCACCAGCCACCCAGCCACATGCTGGACAAATGCCCACATCTACCCCCTTGTTGGGGTAGGGGAGAAAAATGACATTAAAGGTACATGACAGTAATGTAACCCACGACCAAGACACAGCTCATTTAAAAAGTCAAGATTAAAGTCATCCTTTAATCAGAGCTGCATACTGTGAAGGGATGGAAGGTGCCTTGTGCAACCTGAGAAACCCTTCCCCTTGCTGCAGATATCAGGTGCCAGTTCACTCCCCTGCACCACAGAAACCCTGCTGCACTTAATGGGATGGATGATGAAACTCCCCATTCTTTCATCTGAGAATTTACCTCTGTACATAATTAGAAGCACAATCATTAAAGTTAGCATTCCAAATTGCTGTCAGGAACCAGCCACACAAAGTATTCCTACAGGGCTACAAGGCACTTTACAGACCACATCACAAAGCCTGTCCTTAAACCAAATCCCAGATGTGTCTGAAGAACAGTTTCCCCGCTTCTCTCCAAAGGACCAAATTAAACCTAATCCACCTACTAACACAAGTGCAGATAATAGAAGCAAATGTAGTTCTTATCTAGCAGACAGGCAGTCTCAGCCTGAGAAATATTTGTCTTGATATTGTCTGACCAATCCCACTAAAAAGACCAGACATCTGGCAAGCTGCAGAGCTGGAGGCCCAATCAAACAAATCAGGCCTGAAAGATGCAAATAATTCAACTTCAACTAAACAAAACAAAAGGTAAAAGGTGTTTCAGACCTGGAAAATAATGACCTGATGAAAAGCATGGAACTGAAGGTAGTGATAAAAATAACACTGAGAACAAAGGGAGGTGATCTGCTAGTCCAGCAAATCCAGCAGGGACAGTAGACAAGACACTGACTCCGCAGGTGGCGATTTGCAGACTCCACCTTGATGCATTCATTTCAGATTACTTGTCCTGCTTCAGTTTGTGATTCAAGGAGTTAGATACAGTTGAAACAGAATTTGCAAACTTCTCTTATGTGTTCTTCTCGAAGGAGGATGCAGCAACTGAGATTCCTGTACCTAATTATTTTGATTTGTTGCCCATGCTTCTGGTGGAACTATCAGTTTCTCCTCTGACCTTGCTATTCGAATTCTGCACTATTGTCAGCAAGAGTGTGAAGACCTGCTCAGTTAGAAGACTCTCCTTGCTCTTGGGATCCCAGCTGCATGGTGGGAGGCTGTACTGTCTGCTGTGGGGTACAGGTCCCGTTTAATCTCATGGTCATACCTACTTACCTCCCCAGAAACATTTGAGCAAGTAGCATGGGACAGCGAGTTACACAATTCCCAACCAACTGTAGCCAGCCAGAACTATATTACAATGTGGCATATTTACTCTGGTGTCTGGATGAAGATTACAAGTGAAATTTTATTACTTTATCTGAGGTAAAATAATTTTCATATTTTCCAGAACGAAACAACTGAAGGAACTCCTCAGTGAGAACAGGTATGTTTTGGAGTAACTCCTGAGATAGATGTAGAAATACTAAATAACTTGTTTAGTGTTGGGATAGGAGTCTGCAGTAGCTACACTGATTAAAATTGCAAAGCAGCACAATGAGAACTTGGCATCCTCTGCTACCCCAGAAAACGTGTTGCTCAATATAAGTCTTACTAAAGACCATTAGCTCAAAGAGGACTGAGCAGTATTTCCCTTTGAGGGAAATATAACAATAAACTGAGAGCTCAGGCTCACAAATACATACAATTTATGGATACAGCTCACTCTTAAATTCCTGCATCATACAATGAAAGGAGTTTCCAGGTCTTGAAGGCAGAAATTGCAGGCAGATCAGAAAACATTCGATTAAAAGAATTCAGGTCAAAGAAGACTTGCTGAATCATAGAATTTAACTTTCCAAGGCTGATTTCATCTACATGTCCTGAAACTAGCTGTCATCAATGTGGGAAAAAAAACCCACCTGAGACAACCTGCTAAGAAATCAGCGTAGCCATTGAGCCACATTCTCAGGTTTTGCTCTGTAAAGGTCAACAGAGCTAAAAGTAACATGAAGAAATAAAGAAAGCCCAGTATATTAGCAATATGAAAGCAATAATGAAACACAGCAGTAATGAAATAAAGAACACGAGCTTTCTTTGAGAGGTGACACAGACATTGCATAGGGACACATACAGGGACAAAGGTTCTGCCTGGGTAAGGAGCTGCCAAAGTTTGTACCAGCTGAAGATCTACTCCAAATGTTTAAACAAAGTGGTTTCATCACTAAGCCAAATTATTGAGATTGTGTGCTTTGCTGCTTTTTTTAGTAGGTTCGTTTCTCCTGCCAAGCTAGGAAGCTGTGCTGTGAGCAGCTGGTACTCCACAACTAACAACTCCACCATTAATTTATCCTCTAATACTCAAGCTTCCGATGCCTCTGTATGCAACACAGAACCACAGAGGGTAAAGTATCACAAGTTCCTTCCCCATGCCTACAGAGACTTACCCAGCTTCACAAAATGACCTTTGTTACAAAGGGATTTACACTGGTGTCCTTGGAAGCAACAGATGGTCAGGATGAGCTGCTGCCATCAGCATTTTTCCTTTAGTCGGGGAAATTATTCACATTTCCCCCCCCCCAGAGTGGAGGCATTTTCTCAGTTTAAAAGTGAAAGCAGACCAGTTAAAAGGTGGGACAAAACAAGTGAAGCAGCAGTGTCTTTAAAACACACTGAAATGGGCTGGATTTTGTGGTTATATAAAAGCAAGAAACACTATCTCAATCTGATGTATGAATTAAGTGCTCTACCTTATCAACAGGAAATATGAACACATTTCCTACAATTATTTCCTCTTGCAAATCATTCCCTGTAGGTCTCAAAGGAAACAAGAGATGCACCCAAAACAAGTTTTCATTTCTTTGCTGGCCGTTCAAAGAAAATGCAAAACTCTGTTTTGTTTTCATTTCTTAGCACCTCACTATTTAGACAAAATCTCTTGCTCAGCAAATTTGAAGTACTTTACTGGCTGGTGTCATTATCTTTAATGAGAAGAAAAGCAAGGGCAGCTTCAAAGTTGTACCCTGCTCTCCTGAGCCACACTCCTAAGCCACCCCCACAACATAAACCCAGCAAACTTATTAACCTGTAGCAGGGTCTCAGTTCTTTGAATGGTGTCTTACACTGTGGGTATAGAAAGGGGAAATCCTCTTAAAGGTGTACAAGCATTTAACTGAGCCATCTTTGACACTTTTAAGCTTTCCAACGGATGTACTGCCAATACGTTTCTTGTGCTCATGCAAAATTTATGATCTTGGTCCAGTGACAGGCACTCTGTTCCCTCTAATAATCTGAACAGGCCGAAGGCTTGACTGCTGGTGTGAACTGTTGGCTCACATGTTACCTTATGTTGTTTTTAATTACAAGTATTCCTGCCCAGAATGACACGCTTGTGTCAACACAAAACAGGCTTGGTGCAAGACTCACAATGGAATTTGAAACACTCTGTAGTGCAGAAACACTGGAATCCGTGAGCTTGGTTTCAAATCCTTCCAGGCAGATGCTTTCTGAGAAGCCAGCATCTGGTTTTCTAATCCCCCTGAAGTTTGAGAGCGTTCAGATCAAGCTTTCCGTCAAGCCCCTGCCCTAACAAGCAGGGCCAAGTTGAACAAAGTTGTATTTCCCAACAAATCCCTGGAGAGAACAGTGCACCTCTGCTGCAAAGTCCTGGATTTCCAAAGCTGGAGGGGGTGGTGTCAGCTTTAACCTTAAATGGAAACTGAAAACAAATCTTTAAACTTTACAGTCATTTAAAATACAAGCAGCTTAGCAAGGGAGCCATTCAGTACATTTCTCCTCAAATAATAACACCTTCGAGACAGACAAGACTGACTGCAATTAAAGATAGAGGGTAAAAAAAACCACCTTGATTTATTAAGTGCTTGGAAAATGGCTTGAAGATTCAGGAATGATGGAATTTTGGAGCTGTACAGGAAGAAAATATCATCCTCATCAGTGTTATAAAGACTTTTTGGTTATCCTTATAAAACAATTCTACAAAAAGATGGGTTTGCTTCCACAGAATTCTATTAGTTTCATCTTTATTGAATACGGTGGGATGTCTCCCACAAGCATAGTAAAAAAAAAAAATATATTAAGGCTGAAGTCAAGTGATGTTCTTCACTCAGCCACGGGAGAAATTTTTCAGTCCAGTAAGTATAACTTCAGAGTGAAATAAAAAAAAAATTAGAAACTAATCAGGGCCATGAATCAGCCTCACTGGGGAACAACCGGGCTATGCAGAACTCTGATCTAAATTGCTATCAGCCTTAGAATTCCAGCCCGGGAGCTCATACCGTTGAGCACACGCCCAGCAGGGCAGACGATTTTCTGCTGCCCTCTGCAGGGAAGCCTTGGGCCTTGTCATCCACAGCCAGGCTCACAAAAGAACCGGGGAGTTTTCAGAGGAATTTTTACAGTTTACTGGTGTATTGTTACTTCCACAGCAATCTGCACTCAATTTATCTTTTTGAATACTACACTTATAATTGCAAATCAACCTTTTCACTTGAGGTGATGAGCCAGTTATTGGTGTAACTGAGGAAGTTTAGATGGAAATATTAATCCCTAGATCACTCCATCATATGGGAATAAAAGACCAGGCCCTCGTTTTTGCAACCTCAACATTAGGTTTCCACTCTGCTTTGACTGCAAGGTACCAAAACGGAACCAGGAATTGAAAGGCACCCAAAGAAAAGCTCTTGTCTCACAAGCTCTTGTTCTCCTGTGCTCTCTAGGAAAATATTAAGGAAATATCACTATGTCATTCACTTCTTCCTTCTAAACTAATGCATGAATTATCTTGGTCTCATACACTGGTTGACTGAAAAAAAAAAAAAAAAACCCAAAAAAACCCAAACCAAAACCTCCCCATTGTACTGTACTCAATTCAGTCAGTGTCTAACCACAAAGCCATGGAAATGCTTTTAAGATGAAAGTGATTAATGAAACATGAGCACTTTGAAGGTTTCTCAGGTGACCAGCCACTCAATCCACTTATATACTTCATTTGAGGACACTTCCTTTAACTGCAGAGCAAAGGTGAGAGGGATATGGTTCTAGTTCCACCTCTTCTCTTAGGCACTCTGGAGATATTTTGTGTTCCCATCTCATTTGCCACAACACAAACAGCTGAAAAGCATCAGGAACCTTAATTCACTACTGTCTGCAGGACACTAAGATTGCATACTGCAAGAGCTATTTTTACTATGTTATTTAATATAATACAGAATAATAATATAATATTCAAAATAAATATTTTTATTATATAAATCATTATAAATAAGTATTTTCATTTTTTTTGCTTACTACATAAGCAGAGGTATTTTCTTTGTCATTGCACATCTGATGTTGCATGAGAATGTAATAAAGACAACTGTGGCACTCCAGGGTAACATGCCCATACACAAGAAGGTCGGATGTGGAGAAATCTTTGCTGGGGAGCAGCCTTGAGCCCCCAGCTGGATGGAGCAGGCCACCCTCTATATCAAGATGTGTTTGTAATTCCTTTATGCTGAAATAGATACAAATAAACACAAAACAACTTGTTCTGTACTTACCTCAGCTGACTTTGTTAAACACCAGTATAAAAATCACTAATGGACATTAGAACCATATGGAAATACAACAGACAAGCTTGAAGGAGGGAGAGTTTTTAAAGCTATCCAAACCTATCTGACAGCATCCAACGAAAAGGAAAGAAAACTAAAAGTTACACAAAAACACAGGGATCAACACGTCAAAACTGACAGAAGCCTGGCAAACAAGCTGAAGTTTAGAAATTAAACACTTCTCCTCAAGCATAATATTATTAACAACATAGATAATACAAACAAATACTACCAAAAATAATAAAAATAAATACTTTTAAAAAATAATACAAATAAAACCTCGAGAAATACACTGACTCCTTACACCCAGCACCTGCACTCTTTTCTCCAGGGCAAGGGTGGGCAGTTTAGGAACAGATCATCAACAAAATAATCAAAACTCTGGAGATGGTGTTGCATTTCTGGCCTCAGGCCTAACAAAAAATGCCAAGGAACCTGACACAGCTCTATTGCTGAAGAACATAATCCAGCACAGAAGCCAAACTTATTTCTGACCAGGCTCGACCTCATTCATCAGCATCATCAAACTGGCCCTTCTCAACTGCTCTAACTCGTGGTGGAAAAACAAAGCAAGGTGCGTGGTGACAGCCTGGGTTGTAAAACCAATCTTCCTTCCACACATATGAGCCAAAAAGATTTTTTTCCTCAAAGCTTCCACAGGAGAGATCGTCAGCATCTAAAGGAGATAAAAGAAAAGGTTTAAACCATGGGAGATACTCAGGAAAGTAGTGGAATAGTGTAGCAGGTTATTACGGAGGTCTACGGCATCTTCCAGTTCACTATTTCAATTTGATCCACCAGCACTCATAAGACCTTAAAAAAAGGCCAACAGAAATCTGAGTTTGGCAATGTCTTCATTTTAAGGAAGGTTCATGCCACACAGAAAAAAACAGTTTTCCAGAAAGCTCAATGATACACCTTGGACTCAGAACGTCTGGCACCAGCTCTTACAAGGCATGCAATTTTTCACAGTTGCCCTGGGTATAAAAGGCCCATAATAAAACTATTACTTTTAGTTGCCTCCCCCCTTCCTGCTGCTTTCATAACACCATCCCAATGAGGAGTCCTCCAAACCCTCTAAGAACTGGGTCACTGGACAGAATGGGAGGGTGGGGTCCTGTAAAAGCTGGCTCTGAACAACATTTCCACTAGGCTAGAATTACACCTAATGGGCCTGTATTTAACCAATCTAGCACAGAAAATAGGGCAAAGAGTTTTAACAGATCCATAAAGACTTCTAGCCAGCAGACAATGAATAACGAAAAAGCCCAAAGCATGGAGGAGCAGAGGACCCAAAACAACATCCCACGTGTCAGCCCTCCAGCAGCACTGCCAAACAAGCCATCACAGCAAGAGCTTAAGACACTCAAAAAGCCATAAAAGGATCCATGGAGCACATTTTTGTATTTGTAGCAGTTAACAACTCCGATATTTGTACTCAGGATCCTTCATGTTCTTCAGAAGGACCAAATCCAATAATCACAGCTGCCTTAGTTTGAGAGGATTTAAAGAGCTACAGGTGGGATGAGCAAGTTAAATAAAGGGGGGGAAAAAGGAAGAGTTCCAGCACAAAATTCAAAACATTCCATAAATTTGTGCATATAAGAGATTAAAATGAAAGCTCAGAATGGAAGAGAGGGAAAACCTCCAGAAAGGGAACAGTCTTTTTCTTGGATCGCCCAGTGTGAAAAACTAATTGTATTTCTATTGCAAAATCAGAATGATCTTACAGAAAGGCTGCAAAAACTCTCTTACTTTCTTCCATTATCAAACAATGGAATTTAAATACAAAAGTTTATTTCAATTATGAGATTAAAATAAACAGAGAATTCATATTTTCTAAGAAAAAAAATAAAATTGTATCAATTACAAAAAAGACATACATTAATGAGAAGAAAATGAAAATGGTACTATTCTGCATCAACAAAGACACAGCAGGTTATCAGTCACTGCTGGCTAAACTCCATCCACTCGTTCTGTGCTAAGCCAGCCTGGCCAATGGAAGGTTGAGACTCTTTAATGGGAGAGTCACCATAAAAGCAAGTTACAAACTGGAGAAATAATTCAACTCTAAAGGGGTGAGTGAAATTCCTTCTATTCATGGCCACTTTTGTCCATAGGGCTGATTGTGTGCACAACCACTTGGGAAGATCAAGCTTCAACAAAACCAAAGTCAAACAAACAAAACAAAACCCACTCAAAAAAAACTACAGTAAAAGCAACAAACCACACTCAGAGAGTGAGCACTGTTTCAAACAACTCCCTGCTCTAGAAAGACATTATAATGAACAGTCTTGAATTTTCTTGGAAAAATTTTATACAAAAGAGTTAATTTCTGCACACCATGTACCTTTCTTTTCTGCTTCAGAAAAACAAAGATACACCACTGAAAACTTGCTTCACAAGCAAAGAGAAACTCAAACATGGAGTTCTCCTTCTTACCATGCCACTCCCTAAGAATTTAATTGCTCAAGCAAGAGTTTCATGTGAACTCCAGAACACCATCTTTAAATCCTGTATTTGACAACAAAATTGTGCATTATGTACCCAGGAGGTCAACACAACAAGAAATTGCTTCACAAATAGAGCTACATAAACACATTCTCCTGCAAAGCACCTAGCTCCAGCTATAGAAAACTCAAAAGAAGCAGAAATAAATGCATACTCACCATAAGGACCAAATGTAGACTCCTCCAATTCTTTATCCCAGTCCTCCACCTCATGCTCAGATGCATCTCGCTGCCCTGAAGACTCAGCTATATTGGAAATTTCACTATCCCACACATCCAGGTCAGCATATATATTGTACCAGTCCTCATCAGTAGAGCCACTGACATCACTTTCATTGGGAGAGGTAGAAGCAGATTTACTTTCTTCAGACTTGCCATCAGGAGCATTTGGAATATTCTGCAGCAAGCATTCTAAAACCAGTAGAAAGCACCAACAGATACACTCAGAAATTAAACAAGAACAATGAAGTGCTAAGCACACAATAATTCAGAGAGGCACACAAATGCACTTTGTGACTACTAATCTTATTGTAATGCATGCAGTTTCCTATATATGTAATATCGCTACAGAGCTGCTTCACATTTTAGATGCTTGGGAAGAGTGGACATAGCCTTGCACGACAGCACAGTACAAATCAGGATTTTCCAGACTCTTGTTAGAAAATAACTCTGTAAACTAGGGCAAAGAACCCAGCAGTCTTGTTTCACCACATTCACCTGTAGGTATTTTTTAAAAGAAACCAACACAGTGCTGTTTTGTTTTAAAGTCATATTAATTACTCATGTGCTTCGGTATACACGAATATCTACACAGAAATAATTTAGTGCAGTGAGTAAAGAGGCATTTCCCATGCATCACCAAAAGGTTTTAAGTATATTTCTCAAGTAGCGCACAAGTTTCAATATTCGCAACCTGCTTTCTTTATCCTACCTTTTCTGGGCTTCCAGATCATAGTTTCTGCCTTTTTAGGAAGCTTCCCCTCAGAGGCAGCAGCCATCACCTACAAGATAGTTTTAACAAATGCAGTAACCCCTCTGATTGCTCACGACACTGCTACCACATTTCAGAGCTTCTGAAATTTGTTCCCTTATCAATCAGAGCCTGTTTCAAAGCAAGCAGGCATTCACTTCAGAAGGCAAATCTGCAGAGCTATAGCTAATTCTGCTGTTGCCATCGGCCACCCCTAGCACTAGCCAAGACAGAAGAGCCCATCTCCTCACCCACCCCCACAACAACCCCGACCCAAAACGTGTCCCTTTGGGAGCAGCGGCACACTGTGAAAGCATCAGAGGTTATGGAGGAGCGGAAAAAGCACTAACACTGAATCACCCACTCCGTGGGAGCCCGCACGCCGAGGGGGACCCTCCAGCAGCAGTGAGGGGCTGCACCAAGATGGATGGAGAGCAGAAGGAAACCCTCAGCTGCTCTGAGGGGCGCACAGGGAAGGGGACAGCGAGTTCCCCTCACACTTCCAGCGGAACAAGGAGGAACCGGCGGTGGGTGCGGGAGGCCGGGGCCCGCAGGGGTCGCAGCCGGTGGGCAAGGGCAGGGCGCGGACTCCGGACACGCCCTCACAGCCCCCACAGCCCCGAGCCTTTACCGCCGAGCCCGCGGCCCGGCCGGAGGGCAGAACCGACCGCCCCACCCCGCCNGCATGAGAGGCCGGCACTGCTCCCTCTCCAACCTCCGTGCCTGCAACGCCGCCACCGCCCAGAGCGCCCAGGCTGCGGATCCCACCGTGCTCAACTTCGGCTGGAAGGACCTCCGAGATCATGGAGCGCTACCACCACCCACCACCACCACAATGTAACCGAGACTGCACCCTGGACAAATACAGGCGTAAGAGCTCTGAGAAAGCACCTTTTGGCTCATGAAGTTGTAAATAAAGTATCAATATTTCTCATGACTGGGTGGAGCTTTCCCCTTGCCAAAAGATACTCATTTCCTTCCGACCTCGTGGTAGCAGCCGGCTCAGGCCGTGAAGAGACAGAAGCGTCGCCACTCGACAGCTGTGGCAGGTGTCAAAGCACGTGTGCTCGCAGGGCATGTGTGGCCCTGAGGAGGATGGCAAAGTTCCATGAGGAACCGGAACAGCTGATGAAAAAGGGCCCGCTTTCTGAAATGATGGAGTTACCAGCTCTGTTGCAGTTCAAAAACTTCAGAGTTCACACTTCAAAACTTTCAGTTGTTCAACTGATGAAGCAGGTTCTGCAGAGGGAGTAACAGCGTAAGGGCAGGGAGGGTATAAGTGATTATCAGTAATGAAATCTAAACATCAGACAAGGAGGTGGCAGAGAACTAACTGGTGGGGATATAGCTTTTAGCCTGGCAAAAAGCTTGGGAAACACAAAAGCAGGATATAGTTCAAATCTGGTCACAGAAGGAGGAATCTTACCAGACTGCTGCTCCAAACTTTATTCTCAGCTAGTTAAGCTGGAATTCATTGCTTGAGAGGAGCTGCAATTCCTATTTGAGTGCAAAATCAAGAAATATTTCCCTATATTGACACTATGTCACCCTTCAGTCACTGGGAAATTGCACAAAGGAACACTTGCTGTATGTCCTTGTACTTTCCCTACATTTCTGTGTTGGTCCAAGGATAGCATTTATGTTGATTTTTCAGGTTTGTGACTGTAAACAGCCAAGGCCAGCACTCTTTCAAAAAACATTACCTGTTTTTTAGGTGTGGTAGACAAAAGTTGAAGGGTAGGTCAAAGCTTTCCACTCTCACCTCAAGGATTGCTAACAGATCTCAGCCTCCACCCTTCATCACTCTCAGGCTGCAAACACCAATGCAAGATGTTTCTCTTTTTGTCATGAGGATTACAAATTATTTCGAGGCCAGGAAGCAATAAATACTGTATTTCTATTGATTACCTAATGAAAAATGTTCCACTTTTCATGATTCAACTTCATAAGATAAAAAGATCACACACGGGTGTAGTTTCCACAGGGCTTGGTTTGGGTTTTTTGCATTTAGGTGCTGTAATATTAGCTTTCCAGAGTGTAAAAACTGATGCACTAGAACTATCTGAATTCTCAAGCAGGATCAAGATTTTGCCTTCAGAAGTCTTGATGAAAACACCCTCAGAGCTTTGCTTCCTCTGACTGTGCACTTCAACCTGCCCCTGGCAGAATCAACACTAGAAATGACTGCAACAGAAAAGATGATTCTTTTTTTTGTCACATAAAATGTAAACTTTAATCAAATCCTTTGCACAAAAAAGTTATGTTATAACTATGTATTTCATAAATGTCCAGTTTGCAATAAAGTGTGTTTAGAAACAAAATCTTCCACCAGGTCTCCCTGCAACATCTTCATAGCTCGCCAGTGAATGCTCCCACAGTTTTCTGGTTTGCCTTGGGGGTGACTTAGCTCCTCCTTTATATAATCCAGCCAGAGGTCTTTAAAAGAAAAATCAAAGTTCTGGTTAGATTTTGACTAGATATTACTTAACAAACATAGCAAGCTTAACAAGAAACTTTATTTTTCTAAGTGCCTTTGATATAAATGTAATAGGGTTTACTTTGTGAAACTACAATCTCTGAAACCTTGAGGAGCAAAACCCTGGGTTCTATTTCCATCTGGAACAGTGATGTCTTCAGAAATAATACTACAATAAATGAGCTGTGTACTTTCCTAAAAGGAATATTGCAGAAATCTTGATTATAAATATATAGCTCCATACTGTTCATAAATTCAAATTAAAAGTGATGACATTTCTTATGCCAGCCAGTGTCTGAACCTGATTTGGTCCAAATTGTGCTGAAGCCATCCCAGTGCAAATGACCCTGGGACACTGACCCTGACAATGACAGGAACAATGACCCTGACAGTGGAGGGTCCCTGCAGTGTCCTACACTTAATGGCACAGAAGAAATAAGCTCCACTCTGCATGACAGCAAGCACAAGGGCAGAACAAACAGGTACCTTTTGAAATGGATGGAAATAAAAGAGGCTGCAGTGAATGAATGAATGAATGAATAAGTAATAAAAGCCAAAATCCCCCTTACCAGTATTTGTTGAACCAAACTCCCTCAAGGCACGTTCATAGTATTCTCTCAGATGAAGCATTTTGCAGGATTCCTAAAAAAGGCCATTTATTTTGTACAGAAGTGAATCTGCAGCATGATTAGATTCTGACAAAGGAAGAGAGTCATGGCAATTACATGCACACACTGCTGAAGATTAGTTACCATGGAACTTGGGTTTGTATCACATCCTGTGAATCAACTGCAGAGGACAAACACGAACTGATCACAGACTAACACCACTATTCTACTTCCTATTTAAATCCCAAGCTGGAACTGTATTTTACAAATACAAAGCATTCATTGGATAGTCAGCAACTTACTTGGTCCTTTTCTATTTGGATCATCTTCCTGAAGAAGTCCAGTGAAAATGGACGATTTTCACACAGGCTGAAATAAAATAAGTCACTTTAGACTTATGGACTTTTATTATATACCCTAGATTAATATAGATATAATATATGGTTGAAGGGTTTTGGTTTTTTTACCTGGTAAAGAGTCTTTTAACTTTCTTATAACCACGATTTCTGTAAGTCCAGTCAAGATACATTTCTTTCATAGTCACTGATTCAGCAGGCATTGTGGCATGTAAGGATCTCTGCAAGTTAAAAAGGAAAAAAAA
>VWZN01007003.1:220751-240855 GCA_013396955.1 Regulus satrapa
AAAAAAAACAAAATAAAAAATAAACCTATCACATAACCTACAATTAAATTAGTGCTTCTCCCTAGTAAGGCATAAAGAAGATCTCCTAAGTCTAAAATAGCTTCCTCCTCCAGTATTCGATACAGCTGGAACTGGCATTTCCATAAACCCCTTCATGCAGAGGGTTTCACAATACTCTACAAACAGCTGAATTCAAGCTAGTACGTGAAATACATAGTTTATGTTGTAAAGAGAAGGAAAAAAACCGCAACCCAACATGCCAGGCAAAGAGAAAATTTTTTGCCCTATGCTACTGAAGAAATGCATAGTTACTATCTCACTATGTCATTCTGATCTTGACTCATTCTGTCATTCTGATGACAGAATGTCACGTTGTCCTCATTCTGATCTTTCTGTAACAATTCTGACTTTTCTGTAACAAGACTGATATTTTCACACAGACTGGAAAATTCTCTTTTCCATGCTCAGATAGGTATCTGAAAACAGAGCAAATATTCTAGACCACAAAGTAGGAGTCCATCATTGGTTGTGCTTACAAATACCCCTATGCCTTGGAACATGGGAATGACATTTGTGCCTGTAAGTCTATCTCCAACTGTTGTTTTTTTTTAATGCACATAGTTTTGCTTGAAATTCTTTGATCTCAACAGATCCATGAAGGAACTTCAGTATAAAGCATTTGTTGCATGTTTCATCTACAGAAATTGTTCCATTATACTGACAGACATAAAATAGATTTTGATGAGCCAAGTACCTGGTAGAGAGCTTCTGTGTCTTCCTTGCTGTTTGTGCCCTCACTCCATTCCACCCAGAGGGTCCACAATGGCAAAGTGCCCTACAAGATCAGCAAACACATCAAATGGCTCAAATACAGTGACTGATTTACAGAAACACACAGCAACAACACAGCCATCAGCTTCTGTTACCTGCCATAGAAAATACCATTGGGACACAGCTCTTGGGAAGACTACTCTGAACTGCACACTGAAATCACTTCTCATTGCCTTCCTCACTTACAGAGTAAATCATCCTTAGCTGCACAGATGCTGGGGATGAGAACCAAGTTCTGCATCACTGAGCACTGCAGTACACAGAGAAGAAGGAAAGTAACCTTCCTGTTTCCTCACTCATTGTGCCCAGGGTTTGGAATGGAACAGAGCAGGAGAGCACACAGCTAATTCAAGGCTTGAAATACCACACAGGCATTTGGTGTATCAGATAGTGAAGAAAGGGAAATACACTTTTCCATTAAGACACAAATACCAGCTCGCTGCTAGAAGAATATGTAAAATGTCACCTGTAAGCATTCAAACTTTAAACACGTGAATTTTAAGTGAACTGACAATTCCCTAATACTCTGGAATGCAATTTGCATGTGAAATGTCAGGTTCTTATTTCTGACCTTAAAAATGGTTAGGGACTTTAAAAGCCTTGTAAACAAAACAAAAACAACAACAACAAACAAAACAATCAAAACCCAAACGAACAAACAAAACAAAACCAGTCAACCACAAAAAAAAACCAAAAAAACCCAACAAAACTACCACCAACAAAGCAAAACAAAAACCAAAACAACCAACCAATCATCAGAGGTTTCTGGCCCAAGACTAATGCATGCAAGTCCATTAAACCAGCACAGACCTTAGATTTCACATGTTTAATGGCTTCTTCAAAACACTGGGTCACTTCATCCCTCTTCAGCTGGATCAGCACCTGCAGCCTCATCTGCCACGTTTCCACAGACTGGCTGAAGTGCCTGGTTGCAGCTTCTGCCACCTCCACAGCCTTCTCAGAAAGGTTGGAGTCCAGTAAGAGCTGAAGCTAAAACCCAGCAGAGAGGGCTTTGTTAAAAAGCAGGGCTTTGAACCAATATTGTTCATCTTTGTGTCTACTCAAAATGGCAAAGGCAGGCACACAAATAATGCAGGAAAGCCTCAGTGTCTGTTTCTTCTGTGTCAGTTCTTACCCACTGCTTGTAGAGAGCTTCTAACAGCAAATTGGACTCATGAGCTTTAGTGAACACACCCAGTGTCCTCTCCAGCCTCTAGAACCAACGAAGAAAAAGAAGAAAACACGCATTATTCCTAAATATACCAGATTCCAGCAATCCAAGAAGCCCACTGGATTGTGTATCATGTCAGTGAATATCTGATTACACACTGTGTGTCTAATGTTCTAGGTACCTGCAAACATTCCAAGATAAAGTGGGAATCTGAGCATTTACTTCTCTTCCTTAAGGAGCAAAGAACAACATTGCATTGTTCTTTTAGTGTAATGCCAAGGAACCAAGTTGCATAGGATAATTAATTAATTCACTGAGTCATACCTAAGCAGAGATGCATAATTAAATTACCCATGTGCCAGCACCAAACGTTGCTCTGACTTATTTGCAAGAGTCATTTTAATTCATCCTCTTCTTTGAGCAAACACAGGTTTGAAGGATCTGTCAGTGAATTTTTGAGATCTCCTTTATGCTAAACCATTCCACGATTCCATGATTAACAAGTCTGCAGTCTTAGCTTTTATCCAAAGAGGTCACTGTAGTTTACTGACAAGGCTGGTTTTGCCCAGGTTAATCATGTGATTAACCTGTGAGCCTGGCAGTAAAAGTGATCACCCCAGATGGAGATTAAGTTATTTTTAATGATGACCACAGATAAGTATTTTTGATAAAATGTCAAAATATATTTGCTTCTTGTCTGAGGTATTGCAGAAGTTAATAAAAATAGAGATGATTTGTTAGTATTATTTCCTAATAAACTTTTACCTTTTGCTTTAATTCTTCACTGTTGGTTTTTCTGTTGTACCTCTCTAAGCAAAACGTGATGTAGCATTTCCACATGTCCTCTATAGAAACAAAGGCATAATAACACACTTTACACAATCACAAGAATAAGCATAAATATTTGTCTTTAAGAAATACAAAGATACAAATTATACAAAATGTTAATGACAACTTTGTTTTAAAATGTTTTATTATAAGAGAGGCCCTAGATTTATAACATTACACTTTAAAATGTCCAAGCTGCAGGCAGTAACTATTTGTAAAGAGCATCAAGCTCTAAGTTCAGCTCAGACTAAATTTTAAAGATCCCTTCCAACCCAAACTATTCTATGGCTTTAAAGGCTGTATAGCAGCAAGTTTGAGACCACTCCACAAATAGTCCCTTGACAAGTAAGAACAATACCAGAGGCTGAAGCTGGATATCCACTCCCCTGGCAACTCAAAACCATTGTTTACTCACAGCTGACCAGCAATAAACTCACATTTGCAGTTAAGCAGCTCCTCCAAGAGCGTAAATACATTGGAAAATAACGCAAATAACACATAAAGTAGATCCCAAGAGGTAGCATCTAAGAACTGCTTGCCTTCTCTTGGGTATGGTAGAGCCTGCAGTGGGTTTTTTTGCTTTTTTCAAGGCTTTTATAGGCTTCTCAAGTACCAGAAACAAATGTTAAAATGCAGGTAGAATGTCTCACCTGTTGGGACTGCTCTCACAGCTTCATCAAAGACTGCACAGCACCGTTCCTCTCTCTGGGCCATTTCTGAGACTTTCTTCTGCTTTGTGCTCTGTTCTGGGGGCTGCAGGGACCCCAGCTCCAGCTCCCGCCGGGCCATGTAGTCCCAGGTCAGGGGATCATCAGCGTATCTGGCCTGCAAACTAAACACAGCATGCTTGTAACAGCTCACAACCACCATCCTTCACTTGCAGGTAAGTTTAAGAGGGCTGTTACACTGCTGTAGAAATGTAGTTCATTGCTAAGTAACCAAATGCCAGAAAAAAAAAAATTCATTTCCAGAAAAGAAAAACAGAATATTAGCTTTCTAAAATATTATAAAATATGGATATTCTCCCTCCCCCCAAAAAAAAGAAACAGATAGGGAGCTGTCAAGAGAGATTTTTCTTTTGAGAGGAACAACTGGAGAAATAAACGATGAAAAACCCCACCGAAGTACACTAGGAAAATCCACAGTTCCTGCAATGAATTCACAGAGACTAAGTGCAGTAATTAATTATTCAGGAACAACTGTATTTTACCTAAATTTTCCTAGCAGCTTTTTTAAGCCCTTTCTGAAGTCAGATACAAGTATCCCCTTCTAAAGAACATGCTTGTTTTTCCTTAAGGATTTCACATAAGCCTTAACACTATTTCCCTAGAGGATCAGCCCTTAGTTCTGGAAGTCCAGTCAATCCACTGTAAGTTAGAGAACTTATGAGAGTATGTTTCTTAAAAACCAAACCAAAATAAAAATACAACACAAAGCCACAACTCACCTTTCAAGGATTTCTTTTTGCAAATCTTGGGTAAAATCAAAAAGCTTTGCAATAGAGAGCACAGCAAGCTGGAACTCAACACCTACATTTAAAGAGAAGATAAAACTATCATGTGGAGTATTTGCTGAAGAATTCCTGAACATATTACATCAATTGCACTTTGCATTTCTGTAGCTTTGTTCCACGTAAAAATTTAATCAGCACCTCCTCTATTCTCTCACTTGACTCTGCCATGAAAACACAAAATGCTCAACACTCAGGACAGATCTCTCTAAAGCTGCACAAAACAGACATCCATGAGTTGTGTCCACCTGGTATCTCCACAACTTACCTCTGAAAATGCCAAGTGACATGACTTAACATAATCAGATCATTGTGAACCCCCACCCACTCACCTTACTATTTTTAGGTGCTTATAAATCATTTGTATGCCTGTTTTTTCCATAATTTCTCTAGAAAATTAAATTAAGCCAATTATTTTTGAAATTTCCTCTGATGTCTTTTTCCCCCCACTAATTTTCAATGTTCATTATTGTATTTTGCCCAGTCTTCCAAAATATCTCCATCTATCATGAGTTCTCAAAGATATCTGCTACTAGTCTGCAGCTATTTTACCCAATTCTCTCAATAAAATGGCTGATTTTTACCAAGTCTGCTTAATTCAAAATAATTTAGCCTGGTGCATTATTAGACTGAATTCTTACTTTTTTGCCACTAGTGGTAGCTAGTTAGTTGTGATTTAATGTTCAACAAAGTAAAAAAGGTCTGTCTGAACTGTCCTTTGGTTTTCTTTTATAAACAATCAAGTTTTGAGGCTGTAACCCAGCATTAGGCCTCTTCAGCCCAAAAGCTGTTGGGCTGGAAGAGATGTCAGCCTGCAGGAAAGACACGCAATCAGAACTACCAGAACCATTAATTTACACTCTGGCATTAAATAGGTTCTACTGAAGAAATGGTGTGTTTGAATAAAGGATCTCAGTGTGTGCAATGAAGCCAAGTCTATCAGCATTGCCTATTGCAGAACTGGGTTAAAGGTTACAATTTTCTTAATGAATAAATACAATAAATGTTCATTCACCTTTAATTTTCTGAGATGCATCCCTGTAGACTATGCGAGCCATTTCCCCATTGAGAATTTCTTCAGAGTAATTTAATTCCCCCTGAAATAACATGCATATCATTGAAGAAATTATTGTCCTTTCTCAGCTAACATTTTCGCAAACACAGAAAGAAAAATGAGAATATATTGTTTTTCTTCATGCAAGTCTATTTTTATGTAATTTGCACAAGTCAGCTATAAAGAAATTAGATAGGAAGTTTGACTACTACTTTCCAGAAATTACTGTTAATTTTCAAACAGGGGAATGTAAAAAAAGATTCTACAAATGCGAAGAAAAAATAAATGTCTGAAGTATTAGAGCTGAGCATCAGCAAATACTTTAAAAGCTCCAGGTACAGGACATGAACAAAAACTTTCTCTAAGCCATTGTCAAATAAACCATTAATCCAAAACTGAGAATTTCAACATGTAATACACATGTTGACAACAATATCTCTTAAGTAAGTTTAGCTGACCTACCACGTCCATCTTTGCTTGTTCAAACTCCTTCTTCTCCTTCCTCTGTTTTTCAGCATGCATTAGCTCCATTCTGAAATACTGCAAGAGTGACAAAATAATGAAACTACTGTGGGGATAAATCATAAAAATTTAAGTCCACAAACAGGGTAAAACAAGCTCTGAGGAGATACAGATCAGATCAAATTTGCCACATCCCA
Source organism: Regulus satrapa (assembly GCA_013396955.1). Classification (NCBI taxonomy): domain Eukaryota; kingdom Metazoa; phylum Chordata; class Aves; order Passeriformes; family Regulidae; genus Regulus; species Regulus satrapa. Next base: position 226,805 of record VWZN01007003.1, read on the forward strand.
CACACGTCCTAGAGCCTTGGTGCTTGAAGGTTTGTGCACCTACCACATCTGCCCTTCGTACTGGCCCAGAAATTTCCAACAGGTAGTAATGATCATTTTTTAGTCATTGTTTAAACTTTAACCTCAAAGAAAACCAAGTTCCTCAACAAAGACTGGGGATACCAGACCAAGCCTGACAACTAGATCCAAGCAGAGCTTAACAGTACCTTAAGAAAGGAATTTTCGGGTTGGTTTTTTTTTTTATTTTTTTGACATTTTCCTGCTGATGGAAAAACAAGTTTTTCCAGTTGTCTCAAACAGATCTGGGAAATATGCTGAATTGATGTGCTCTGATTGATCAAGTAAGTGGTCATAGAAGAAAACCAGGAACTCACTTCTTGATACAGTTTGGGGCACTCTGGATGGAAGCGCAAAGCACGAAGGAACAAGTGCCTGGCACTTTCTGACGACAGTCGTGTCTCCATTTCCCACTTTGCTGCCATAATCCACAGTGCTGCAACAGGTGACACAAATAAATTTATTTAACCTTCTAACATGAGCTCAGCACCAGAATAAGACTGATTATCTCCCACGTAAAATTGTAAAGCAGACAGGTAGATCCAGGAAGTTTAATCTGGTTTAGCTACAGATCTAATGATGTCTTCAAAAGCCAAAAATCAGTCATGAGCACTTGACATTTCTCGCTTTTATCTCCTCAGTCCATCTGGGAATTGGTCATTCTGACCCACTTTATTACTGTTATTACCCACCCCTTTATTACTGTTCAGCACAGCCTCTGTCAGAGCCCTTCCCTCTGAAGCAGGAGCAAGGCAAAGAACAGAGAGTGAGAACTTCAGCTCAACAGCTTGACCTGAGATCTACAAGAACTTAAACCAACACCATACAATCTATGCTGAGGCATTTATACAGCACTCACCTCTGTGTTATTTACCTGGTTTATTGGAATGAATGGCCAACATGGTAGAGAACACCTTACTGAGTTGATATTTTGCATTCTGTAAAAGAAGCAGTTTTGTTTCACCTACTCTGGTACTGAATTGAGCCCCCAACACCAAAGTTTCAGTAGGAAAGTTTACAAGCTGTAGTACAATTGCTCTGAAAAAGATGCTTCTCTGCTACTTTATCTACAGTAGAAAGTTTTCCATATTTACGCAGTAGTGACCAGCATTTAAATGTCACTAGAGTAGCATGATTAACTCAAATTTTCTGAATCACACAGACAACAAATGTTGCCCAAGTCCCAAACCTGTGGTTTCACTACCCTCTTCTGAGGTCAAGACTGTGTTTTCCTTCAGCCACCTTCACTACCATGCAGTCACATTCTTCAGTACAGAGATGACTGCACTTAAATGTTGGTAATAAATAATGTGAAGCCTTGCACAGGTAAGTTTGTCAAGTACAAAACTGATAGAATTAGGTTTTTCAGCACAGCCACTACAACAAATATTTGGAACAAAATCACAGCTCACAGACAAGTGAATCACTCACTCCAGAGAAGGTATAACCAATATTATGGTTCTCACAAACCAACTGGTACCAACTGCTTTAATGCAGTCAGCCTCACCTCTGCCCTTGCAAGCATCAAATTTCATACTAATTCATTCTCAGTCAAACTCTACACTTACATACAGCGAAAATCCCAAGCAGCTTCAACAAACTATCAAAATTATATCAGTATTACAGCATGTAGCAATAAATTTTTTACCCCTATCTTTAAATCAAGTTTCAGATGAGTGAATAGGTACCAAACTCAACCTAAGAAAGATCAGGATTTGAAAACTCACCCACTGCTTGCAAAATGCAACATGGGAAAGCCAGAGCTGGACATCATCCTGTTGGAAATCAAAAGAAGAGAATCAACGTCACAATGTACAAAATCACTTGTACACTGACAAGCAAACAACACATCCTTGGTACAATGACCTGGCACGCAGAAAAGAATTCCGAATCTCAGTACAAATAAACTTACTTTCCATTTCCCTGTAGCTCGGTTGAACAAGCTGTGGACTCTATGCAGAATAGAGTGTTCAATTTCCTCCTTCTTAAATGAATATCCAATGCGCTAGGAGGGAAAAAAATCTAATTTTATTGCAATAGAAAATTTGACGAAAAACTAGTTTGAACTCTTAACACCTGACAAACTTACTGCTCTTCTTTTCTTGATCAGTTCCAGCAGATTTATTTCATACTAGAATAGGAAGAAAAAAACATTTAAAAGCAATGCACAGGCACACAACACCAAGGCAAGAAAAAACTACATCAAGTTCATTACAGTCAGGAAAACAGAAGCAGGAATTTTTGGCGGGGTCACTACATTTCTAAAGACTCCTGGCCCTGCACAGGCAGCCCAACAATCCCACCCTGTGCCTGAAAGCGCTGTCCAAACACTCCTTAAGCTCTGTCAGGCCGTGTCCATTCCCTGTAGAGCCTGTGCAGGGCCCGACCACCCCTTCAGGACCCTTTTCCTAATGCTGAACTCGCTCATTTCCCTTAAGGATAGTTTGCACAGTACATTAGGGAACTGCGGGCTCTGCATCCCCGGAGAGACCAGAAACTACAGGAGAAGGTCACACCACCAGAGACCCCTGACCCCAATCGGGCACCAGCTCCTGGCTACGCTTCATGCTCTGGTGCCCACGAGCTGGCGGGTGAGCACCAGGAGCAGGTGAGGGAGGCTCTCCGCCTCCTGACCCGCTTCAGCGTGGGGCCCCGCAGAGCTCCCCGCTGTGACTGAGCTGGGTCTGCACCGACAGCTGCCCCGCTCGCGGCCGGGGGAGGGCCTACCTGGATGTAATTAATGAAATCCTCCTTCCGCAGCGCTCTCCGCTGGATTTTGTACTCCAGAGCCGACGCTTTCCTCAGGACAGCCCTGCGGGAACGGGAGATCAGCGCCCGGAGCGCTCCCGGCCGCGCCACGTGCGCTCACCCGCCCGCCCGGGCGGCGGCCCCGCTCACCGGATCTCTTTGTGTGTGAAGAGCCCNGGCGGGGCACAGCCCGGAGCCTCCGCCGCCTCGGGGCTGGGAAGGAGCCCGGAGAGCGACCAGTCCAACCCCTGCCCCGGCAGGGTCACCTGCAGCCGCGAACACGCGGCTGGGTTTGGAATGTCTCCAGACAGGGAGACTCCACGATCACCCTGGGCAGCTCCTCCAGGGCTCTGCCACGCTCCACGCAAAGAAATTCTTCCTCATGTTGAGCTGGAGCTTCTTGTGGTTTCGTTTATGGCCGTTGCTCCTCGTCCTGTCGGTGGGCATCACCGAAAAGAGCTCGGCACCATCCTGTTGGCACCAGCCTTGCAGCTCAACGCGATGGCATTGACCAGACTCAGTGATGGGACACCAGCCTGGAACTGCTCCAGCGCTTTGCTTCTCGGTGGGATTCCTTCAGGCCAAAGGGCTCTTTGTCTCTCACATGGCATCTTCATTCCAACCACCTTCCAAATTTTTAAGAAAAAATCGTCTGCTGTGAGGGTGGTGAAATACTGGCACAGGTTTCCCAGAGAACGTGTGGGTTTCCCACTCCTGGAAGTGTCCAAGGCCAGGATGGACAGGGCTTGCAGTAACCCGGTCTAGTGGAAGGTGGCCCTGCCCGTGGCAGAGGTTTGGAACTTGATCTTTAAGGCCCCTTCCAACCCAAAACATTGCAAGGGTCTATGATTCTGAGAAAATTAACAGTAAAACCAGACAACAGTAAACTTTTGATTCTGAAAACAGATGTTCCAGAAAATAGCAATTGAGATGGGAGATAATTTATTGAGAAAATTGCTTAAATGCATATTATCCACATAAGTATCTGCTGCTTATGCTTTGAGTCACTGCTGTCACTGAGCTGGTCAGCGGCAGAGCCCAGGCCACCTCCAAACCCCCCCTTTCACAGCCATCGCTCCCTCCTGGGGAAGAGGCAGGTGTTTATCTCTGGAAACACAAGTACAAGGGGAAGAGGCAGCACACTAAGGGCAGGAGGGTTTGTGGGACAGAATTCATAGGTAACAGCCAACAAAAAAAGCGAGTGTTTTTTTCCTTTACAGTTAAAAGTTTTAACAGGTGTTGCCTAGTACAGAGCAAGTACCCGAACAATCGACTTTTGTTAAAAACACAGATAAGACAAAACACTTTATAAGAATTATCGAGAACAGTGGTAATTTTTTTCAGATGCTGTGACTTGGATTTGTAATGGCTTTTTTCAATTTTGGGACCACTTTTTAAAAAAACTTCTAAAGTAATTCTTAGTGGGAGATGTTCCTGTTCATTCTGACAGGAAGCAGTGACATGATTTTCCAAGAAGTAACCAAACAGGAAAGCTACCAGGAAATGCAGAGGCACTATCCAGTCACAAGAACTGAACGAACCATCCAGACCAAGAACTACGTACAGACTGGTGCTGCATCCAGAATTTGGTGGTCTAGGCAAGTCCATAGATTTTACTAAATTTTACTAAAATTTAAGGAGGACGGCTTCAAAAGGGCATCAAAAGTAACATCTGCACACTGAATTGCTGAGCAAGACTGTGATTGGAATTACTACGGGATTGTTTCATTCCATTTGAGTATTTTTGCATCAGAGTGCATTATTTTATATTAAAAAGCATTCTGTACTTAGAGCTAATCTGTCATGGTGCATACGGATCCCATGCATATCCCATGTAAATGAGAACACTACATACAGTATAGGAGTTATTAATTGAAAAGGTAAATGTCAGCTATTACCTGAAAACCTCTGGAAAATTCAACATCTGTCTTCTTGCTCTCCTGTCTCTTCAACCATTCAGCTCTTCTTTGGCTGAAAATCAATTAAATAAGTAATTGCAAAAGAGAGACACCAACATAAACAACAGAGTCTTCTCAGAGAAGAGTCAGAGAAACTTTGTTTGATTGTTCTGTCAGTCTAAAAATACTGTTCTGTGATCAACCTCCAGTGTTCTGTCACCTGAAGTCAGTCAGGAACTTTGAAACTCCGCAAACCATCCATGACTGTTTTAATCTTGGAGAAGTGTGTGTACCTTCAGGGGCCACAGCAACCTCCACCTTCAGTGTGCCTCCAGGAGAATTCAGTCCCGTGCACAGATCTGCCAACAGGTCTGAGAGCTCCCCACACACTGATAACAATGGGGGTTCAACAAGGCCTCAGAGGGCATTAAATTTCTTGCTAGCACTTGTCAAAGCACCACAATATCATCCCTGAGAAGCACATAGGCACAGCACAAACCACTCTGCAGGACCCATCACTGTGGGACTCAAAGGATCAAAGAATGGTGTGCACCAAAACAATAGACTCCCCAAGTTTCTGGTTTAGGGGCCTAGTACCTCCCACTCAAAATCACAGAGTGAGTAACAATTAGATTTAAAATACTGAACTTCATTGATGACCTCACAGAATTATTTACAAAAAAAAAAAAAAAAAAAAAAAAAAAGATCAAAACCCAATTGAAAATATTTTTTGTCCCCTCAGATATCCCTCCTTTCCTGTAGATGGAACAAGTACAAAAATAAAAATGCCTTTCCTTTTCTTCCCCCAGCAAAACAATCCTTAGAACAATTAACATAACGGACTGTCAAAAGTGCTCATACCAAAGTGACAAACGCCGTGAGTGGCAGGCAAGCCCAGCCCGACCCACCAGAACACTGCATGCTGGATTTGTCATGCAAATCAAAATGGAACCTGACATGCTCTTTGTTCATTTCCCTTTCATAAAATCTACTTTAAATGCCTCCCATGTGCCTTGTTTTGGAAGCTGACATTCCAAATGCATCAGTGCAAATTAAGGAGGGATCCATTACCAATAAAGACGTTGCGATACAGAGAGTTTCAACAAATCTTATTGGGAAAACTGGAGAAACAACTGCTGCAGCTGGCAACTGTAGGGTCCTGCAGTTTGCTGCTTTTATAAAGTCTCTTAAGAGAAACTCCATCAGGAGGTCCTTGCAGAGAAGTTCTGGAAAGCTGTCACAGCCTAATATTTATAGATTATGTCTGCAAGCAATGGATACATAGTGAATTAGGAATAATCACAGTGTTTTCCCTTTAAGTTTTGTCTATATTAAAACATTTAAGGGTTAATGTGCTTAAGATAAATATTAAATTACAAACTGATCTATATCTATTTTTTTTACTTCTGCCATTTCACTACCTGAGTGCAGAAACAATTACAGCTTTTTAGAAGATGCCCCCAGATGTACAGTATTTTACAATTATCATGTACTTTATGAAATTGCCTTTTAAACAATGAGAGTGATGTTATGACCTCATGAAAATAATTGGGAAGCTTCCACAGACTTCAGCTGAGCCAGTGGTTCATCCCTTCAGGATATATTTTTAACAAACCCCTCAAAGCATGAGCATGTGGGACTTTGATTTAAAAATATATGAGCACATCTGTTAATAAAACAGTTTGGAATTTACTTTCAAAAATAGACTAACCCAAACTTTGGACTACATTAACTTCCTTAGCTTTGTAATTAAAATAATTTACATGATGATTTGGTTTCACCCCTGGCAAAACCAGCAGTCAATCTGAATAAATAGTGGTTTCATCAGTGCAATTCCACTCTGAGTATCCAAAAATTTAGATTAAAGACTTTGCAGTTGGTCAGTTGGACTGTTCCATACCAGCATCAATCCTGGTACATGTCCTAGGCAGATGCTACTTTTTCCATTCTGATAGAAAAATGCATGTCTTTGTCAATGCATTGCTTTACACTTGCAGCTTGCTGGCACTGACCCTGTGGCTTTAGATCTGAACCCCTCCTGGAATTTCATTCACTCATTCCCTTTTTCAGCTCTAAGTGGTAAAAAAAATCCAAAACCAAAAGTATAAATATTTTCATATAATGTCTTAACAGAACTATTATCTGATACTTTACATATCATCTCTTGTAAAAGGCAAAACCTTTACTTTCTTCTCTGCATTGGCTCTGAACTTGAATTTTTATGAATCAGATTTTTCCTCCTACTCATTTTGAGGCAGGAGGCCAGCTCTGTTTTGCCCCAAGATCTGAACATCCATACACAGGGAATTTCCAGTGAAGGGGAATGATGCCTCTGGAATTGTTTCCTTGCCAGTTCACATCTGGCACTCGGTATAAGATCCATCTGCTTATTCAGGATCTCCAGGGGTTTGCACAGTAGTGGCTCTGAGTGTGCCTTTTAATTTGATTTTGTCATTTGGCTGGTTGGTGAGTAGCTGACAGTTTGTCTAAATGCAGCAGGGCAGTCACAATTAGTCAGTTATCATGTCCAAGTTGCCAATTCATAACCCAGCGGAATGCCAGTCACATTTCAACAATTTGAAACTATATCAGTCATCTCCCCTACATACTCCCAAAATGTCAACACCACAAAATATATCGCTTCATTATCTTTAATTTAATTTATTTCTTGTCTTTGCCAGAGGTCTGGAGAGCAGAGTCATGCTTAGCTTAATCTACCTCACTAACTTGTCTAAATTTCGAAGGGTAGGTGAAATTGTGGCATGGCCTTGGGTGATCTATTGTCATAAGTAGCAATTTTGGGAAAGATAGAACTTCCTCAGAGCAAAGCATCTTTTAAACGCCAGCATCAATTGTACTGGTACAACAAAAAGCATACACTATAGCACAGAGAGATTTATTTCTCCTTCCAAAAACTGGAATTAGGATTGGTCTCAATTTGCCTCCTACTGTGTTTCTCACATCCTTCTATAGAGATGGCTTTAGCTTGGTAAAAGCACTTCGTGCACAGTCATGACAATAACCAGTAAAACTACTTCTGGAGAATGGATAATTCAGATTATAGTGTGCAGAATCATATCCTCCCAAGCACCATTCCAAAAACAAGATAAACTCTTGTAAAAGCATTGTGAAGCAATCTTTGGCATATGAAACCCCAGATAACATGAAACCCCAGATAACTCTCCTATGAAACATTTAGATAAGTTTTCCCATGTGTGAATTTTGTGTATCTGTGCTAACTGGTAAACTGGGAACACAGTTTCTGCCTGATCTTATCCTTTAAATAACTGATGATGATAAAATTCAAATTCTCATTTTATTAATCTGTACTTGGTTTAGCCACAAAAGAAAGAATTGTTCCCTGTTAAAAATTTTCCCTTACTTAAAGCTGAAATTAATTAGCTAACTAAATGAGTTGAGGTTTTATTTTACTGTCTAGTGACATGTCCTTTGATCCTCCAATATTTCTCTTTTTGAGTGATTGAAGATTTCATTCTTGCACTGTCAACAGACCTTTTGTTCAGAAACTTCTACTTACATCTGTAACTGACTTAATTCTCACATCTTCCCAGAGTTTCTCTTTGATCTCTGCATTTCTGAGTTTAATCATTAAGTTTGCATCTGAAGTGTTTCAGTTGCTGTATCTTTCACAGTTTCCAGGAGTCAATTAAGAGAACACAAATCCTGAAAGTTCACTTAGAATCATTTTTTGATAGTTCTGTGTACTACACATATTGCGTCTCTGAAATTACAGCACGAACTAGAATGATTCCTCATCCATTTCCATGCATCAAGTATTTAAATGTCAAGATTTGGCTTGGATTTTTTCTGTGTAGTTAGTATATTTCTGGTTTTACATTTTAATCATCTTAAGAGATGTCCTACATTTCTAGAGCAAATCAATCTATTGGGCCAAGGCTTTTCATAATGCTTTTGAAACAAGTAGTTTTAGTCCACTATCTCAATTCTAATGACAAACACTACTGCTAAACAGCCACCGAGCAAAAAGAAATCATTAACTGAAAATCAGGACAAAAATTTCACTGTAGAAGAGTAATGAATACAGTAAAACATCACTAAGAGGACTCTAATAAGTCCTAAGCAATACTGACTACTAATTATTAATGATTGTTCCCCACGTGAAAGCAGGAGGCAGGTGCAAAACATTCTGTACATTTACTTTTCACTCCCTGCAATAACTCAAGACACACGAGCAACCTGCTGGCTGAAAGCTGTGCATTGTGGGCGCATTAAGATTCCCTGAGGGCCAAGTTCCTTGAGTGCTGCTCTCCTGGAATACATTTGAGCAGCTCTGTACAAAGCAGTCCCCAGCCCAACACGGGAATGAGGATCTCCAGTGGCTGCTCTGTCACTCTGTCACACGCACGACACTCCAGGCTACGCTCTGCTTGCTGGGAGGGATCCCCACTCTTCCCTTTTTCCACAGTGATTCCCTTACAGCAAATTTATTGTCTCTTTGCTGAGTTCCCTGCTTATTAAAGCAGGGCAGCACTATACATTGATATGCAGAAAAACCAGACTGAAACGGAGAGCTTCCACCCCAACAGCAGTGCGATCCTGCCATCCCAAACATGCCCTGTAGTCCACCCACTCCTGTGCTGTTACTCAGAGAGCTGGAACTGCTCCTGTGCTGTTACTCAGAGAGCTGGAACTGCTCTCACGCTGTTACCCAGGAAGCTGGAATTGTTCCCTTTCTCCAGGTGCAATATTATGTAGCCTCTGTTTACAAGAGTCTGGGAAAACACTTAGTGGGTGTTGACTTTTGTTTTCCAAGTAGGTGGGGAAGAGTTATCTTATCTAACAAGTTCCATGGCCAGTTACTGTTGATCTACATCAAATCAGACTGAAAATAAGGAATATGAGCTGAAAAATGAATTAATAACTATTGCAGCTGAAGTTAACTCAGCACCTAGTAAAGTTTATTTGTGTAAATGAAAGAAAGGGGTGCCACTGAAATAGGTCTGGTTTGGGAGTACAGTGACACAGACAGGACTTTCCCATCTACACAGGAGGTGGTTTTGTTTGTCTTGGTTTTAGAGCATTAGTGCATCCTCACTTCTCTCATGGAAAACCTGGGTTTGGGAACAGTGTGAGAAGGAGAACCTGGATGCATGAAAACAAGAAGAAGCAAGGTTTGGATTTAACCACAGAAGTGGAGTATGTAAAGTCTCTTCTATACAGCATGCCCTTGAATCCCACTGACTCTGCTCATTAGCTCAAGGCCAAAATAAAGAACAGAGGTACCCAGAACAGTCACTGAGGATTTGTGATTCTCAACACCACCCTGAACACCCAGCTCCAGTGCCTTACTAGTGGGGAATAACAATGCTCCCTAAAAAATACTGACCCTGGCTTCATGATAGCCCAAATCTGGAACCAATCCTTAATGAAGACTGACCAAAAGTTTATATATTTATCTCGTGAGCACTCTTTTATTCCAAAGTTACATGTAATATTAATTTCCCAGATAATAAACTGATCTGTAGTAGCATTTAATTAGCTACTAACCATCTATATGGACAGATCTATGTTTAAAGATGTGAGGACAGCAGTATAAATATACTGACAGAACCTTCATTTAGATTGAGTTCCAAATACACAAGTATTTATTTATCCTTAAAAAAAAAAAAAATTAAAATTTTGTGAATATTCTTTTGCTGGGAGGGAGTAATTTGGAGGACTGGAAGGTGGAAAGTTAAGTAGTGTGGCCATAGGGGTACAACGGGCAACCAAGAAAATAATATAACGATGAAATGAAACAAAAATCTATAAAACTATAAAGTGCTATAAAATATGGATGTTCTTTTACATATATATCTGAAGGGGCAAAAATCACTGCAGTTTATCCATTAAAGATGACAGGAACGCCGGGCATGCACAAACTGCAAAAAGCCATAGGAAAAAGAGATTTACAAGTAGTATGTGCTTTCAATCTGCAGGAAACAAATCTGATCTTTTGGATGTAAAATGCAAATCCCACTAACAGGATGTGAAAACAAGAATCTCAGGACCGAAAATCTGACATGGCATGAAAGCATCTCTGCCTCCTACTTCTGCTTTTGTTTCAGGGTTTGTTCCAACAGCACTTCTGGTTTGCAATTGATTGTTTCTTCCATTCATCATCTTCAACTTATTAAACTGCCTTTTTTCCCCTCTCCATTCTGTTAGGGTACTTTTTATCTTTATGGCAGAAAGATAAGGTATCATAATCTTCTACTGTTTTAATTTCATGTGTTCATATCAATTTCAGGCAGGCACACTATTTCACTGCATCTTTTTTTTAGACTACTTTATTAGAAAACTTATTTTCAGTGTCATTTGCTAAATATGGCTAACTTTCTGTTAACTTTCTGATGTAGATGTAGGCAAGAAAAATGTTTTCATTTTTTGTTTTAATAAATGCATCTGTGAAATCTCTAGGGGTCTATATTACCAGGCAGGTCAAGGACACAACAGCCTCACACCATAGCTCATTTCTTCTGAAGAAACTGTTATGATCTCCACCTTTCTAAAAAGAAATTATTTCCTTTTTGTGCTTCTAATTGTGCAAAATAAATAAAAGCTACTTGCTATTTTGTGCCCTGTGCTCTTTCTAGCCATCCATTCTGTGAAGCTCCAAATTGAACCCTAGAATCACAGAATGGTTTGGGTTGGAAGGAACCATAAAGATCATCCCCTTCCAAATTATGCCAGAGGCAGGGATGCCTTCCACTAGCACAGATTGCTCCAAGCCCCATCCAGCCCAGCCTTCAACACTTCCAGGGATGGAGAATGACATTTCAGAGTTTTTGAGGACTGTACCTCAGGAATACTCTGTGCTCCTTCAGGACATGTTTTGGGTTGCGATGCAGGATGTAACCACAAGTGTTTCTTCTGTCACCATCTGTTGAACCAGGTGGGGCAGTGTTCTTGATCTCTTCCAGAGCCTCCCTCCAGGTGATAGCTCCTGTTCCTGGGCCAGTGAGTCTCACTGCATGACTGATAAAATTCCATCATCCCCCTGGGAGCCAGGCATTCCTACCTGGATAGAATCTGAGATTTGGAATGCCAGAGCTGCCTTTCCCACTGGATTCCCAGAGGAAGACCAGACCCTTCTACACCACCACTGGACCTTCACATGAGGACTGTGCCCTTCTAGAGGATCACTGCTCCAACAGAATCACATCTGTCACTGCAGAAGGGCTGCAGTCACCATTTAATCAGACTGCTGCCAACACCCTGACTGACAGGGTGTCAGGTTGTATCCTGACTCTGTCAGTGTTTTATGCTACTGCATTTTATTTTAGTTTTCCTATTAAGTGGAAGGGGGAGTTTTTGGGGGTTTTTTTGTTTGGTTGGGTTTTTTTTGGGTTTTTTTTTTTGTTATTTCTTTACATACTAGTAAAGAACTGCTATTCCTATCCTCATATCTTTGCTTGAGAATCCTTTAATTTTAAAATTATAACCATTCAGAAGGAGGGGCTTTACATTTTCCATTCCAAAGGAGGCTTCTGCCTTCCTTAGCAAACACCTTTGTCTTTTCAAACCAAGAAACATATGAACAGCAAATCTAAACAAATTAAAAAATGAAGAGTCTCTTTACCAGCTAGGGAAAACAGGCTCAAGCTACCAAAGCACTCCTGTTTGACAGCCAGTCCTACACTTCCAGAGGGCTCAGACACAGATGTGGTGTTGCACTCCAGGCAGGAGTCACAGCCCTGGTTCCTCTGTTCACAAGCAGATCCAACTCAAATGCCAGAGATTAATTGCTGAATTATCTCTTACTCCTGCTTGGAAGGTTGCCCTCTGTCTCCTCCAGGTTCTGAAATTTAGAAGGATGACCCACCAGAAGCAACAGAGGCTTGGAAGCAGCTGGGAGGAAATAGGAATAAATTAGGTAATAAACAACTTCCATGGACTGAATTGCAGTCATACAACTTTGAGGAGCCTCTCTCACACATACTTCAATACTGACACATTTTGTCACTTGTGACAGGGTGTCTCTGGCCTCAAGCTCTGCCTCCTTAGGGATCACCTAAAGATGCCCATAATTTGGGATACTGCTGCTCTCCAGCCTCTGAGCCCAGCCTGCCCAACACCAAATATCAAAGCAAGCCCCAGGTACTATGAGCAAAGAAATTACACGTAAGGTTCTCAAAAACATGCAGTGCATCAAACAGTACTGCTGCCAGAAGTGAGGGACTGTCATGAAATGTTCAAAAACAAGTGGCTGTTGAGAAATTGAGTAGGAAATAGATGATAAGGAAGCTGGAATACTAAGCAGGGATAATTATAAGCAGCAGAAAACATGTAACGGTATCATTTAGAGGAAGAAAACACAACGTAGGTGAAATGGTGACAACAGTGAATTTATAAAAATGTAAGAAAATTAAGGCTGAAGCCAAATACTGAAAAGTTTGCAGGTAAAACATCAATGCCTGATGAGGGAAGGAGAGGGAAAAAAGATAAGGGAAGATCTTCCCAGAGCAAACATGAAAGATAAATGGCACAGCAATAAAAGCAGAGAGGAGGACAGTAGTCAACAAAGACTTGTTTATTTGAATGTTCAGGGTGTATTGACATAATTTTCTTTGAACATAATAAAGTTAATAAGGGACTAACGAGACCTCACTTTAGATTCTCCCTTTATTGATAATGTAAGACACATTTACAGCATGACTGACTTTCATATATGGCTTTCCTCCTAAAATTTATCGCTAAATTCATTTTTCTTAGCGCTAGAAATTCGAAGATAAACGGAGCCGATGGGGTGCCAGCACCACAGCTGTATCTGCTATCACCATTCAAGGCTCTTTCACACGCAGACCGTTCTTACCCTACCCCGTGCAATTACCTCGGAGAAGTTTTGCAAAGGAAAGCAAACAGAACAGAAGGGCTGCCGAAGCCTTGCGTGCCTGAGCCGCCGCTCCGTGTCCCCGCGGCGCGGGGCACTCGGCGATTGTCACAGCTGCCCTGACAGCGGCCCCGGCCCGGCACAGCCTGCGCTTCCCCGGGCACGCAGAGGAGCCCATAAACCCACAGAAATGCACCTCAGAATGCTCCGGTCTCCCTGCACCTACGGACAGCTTCTTATGCCACCCTCTTAAGAAACATCACGGTTAGCTAAGGTTAAAGCCCCGGGATAGCAGCAGGACCTCATGGCCGACCCAGTATAACCGCTTCCAGCGCAAAACCGAGACCGCTTTACACCAGGGCTTCTTTTTTGACGAATTTAGCTCGAGCTTTGCCGACAGCGCAGCGGCTCCTCAGTCAAGAGGGGCACCAGCCACCTGTGCGGCCGCGGGGGCAGCGGGAGGGAGCACCGAGAGCTCGGGGGCACAGGCAGAG
>VWZN01007003.1:241658-280962 GCA_013396955.1 Regulus satrapa
TGACTCCAAGGAAAGGAAAAGGTATAATGGCTTTTGCATCCCTCATAACTTCACATTCCACAGCTGATCAAAGAGCTGCTTCTTCCGTTGTAACTTTTATTTGTGGTGGCTCCTCTGGAGAGCCTGTGTGTTTGTGTGTGGCAGAATGTCTTGGAGTGGTAATGAAGAGCTGCAGAGGGATTGTAGATCAGCAGGACAGGCCAGCTGCCTCGTTGCCCGCGCCCAGCCATGAACTTGGTTCTCAGTAGCTCTTCCCAGCAGGCTTTCGGGGCGGCTGCTTCCCTTCCCTCCGCTCCTGCAGCAGCCCCTGGAGGCTCTGGGGAGTGAGGGGAGAGGGGGCCCTTTCCTCTTTGGTCTCTGCCGGTCGAGCCCCCTTCGGGGCAGGAGGCGATTAAGAGTTCGCTGTACTTGGTTTTTCTTTGTTCGACAATAATTTTCACTCAGTCGAGGTTTCGTGTTGGAAATTGACCTTTTCGACCCAGGCATCCCCCCCGTGGCAGCTCCACACGGGAGAAGAATCTCCCGGAATTCACTAGAAAGTTGTTTGTGGAAATCTGATTTAAAAGCACAGTGAAGCAGTAAACTTAAGTTGCAGTAAAAAATTTCTGTGTGGTTGCCAGGATTTGAAGGGAATTTTTTTATGTCCTACTTGAAGACATGATCCTGTTTTGGGATTGGTGCTGTCAATGCTCTCATTTGCTGTAGACGGTGACAGTGTTGGAGTTTTTGGTATAGTCTTGAATAATGTGTGGCCTTTTGAGTCTCAGTCCTTTTAACAACCCTCTGTGTTCAGTAAATACTGTGCTGCAAATGGGTCAAGTGGCAGACTTGAGTTCTAAGAGCTTTTCTCAGTGTCAGTGCCCAAGGTGGAAAAAATTCTTGTGCCTGTGGCTCAGAGTGTCAGAGCAGGGAAGCGCAGAGCTGAGCAGGTGGGCATCGGGAGGAAGCTGTAGGGTACATACACCTACAGATGTACATTATATGTTAACCCTGTAGCGGGAATGTCACGGGAAAACTGAAGCAAACACTGCATTAAAAAAACCTAACGTGTGTTGTGTTGAATCGCATTCTTCCTGACTGTTCTTGCCCCTTTTCAAGGTCATATGCTAGGAAAAGATAAAAGATTTATTTTAAGCTTTTGCTGAGTAATACAGACTTGTGAGACATATGTCTCTCTGCAGGTTGAAGAGTGTGTTCCAGAATTTTTCCCCTTGGGTAAACTCCTGTTGAAGCAGCAAGGCATTGTCTTTAAGTTAAATTGCATCCTTGTGACTGTAACTTAATGTTTTTATACATTAAGAAATTATAATTATGTCATGGGGTTTTTGAGACTGAAAAACCTGGCATGTCTTTTTCAAAGTTCAGACTACTCTGTATTTTCACTCTGTGGCAAAGTGCACATATCTTAATTTCTTTCTTTTCTCTTGATTTGAAACATACAGGTTTTATTGTGATAATTTGCATTAAGCAGATTTTTACTGCCTTTCATCAGGCTTCTAAAAGGAAATACTGTGATAACTTTAAGATTTTCTTCTCTAACAATAATGTTTCTCTAATCTTCTGTTCTATGGGGGTCTTATGTTCATAACTGTAGAAATAAGGCTGAATGATATCTTTGAAAAGGGGGTAAAGGTTATAAAAAGCTATCCTTTTCTACTTCTAATTCCGCACCATAAGGTTTCCAGCTATTTGAAATAAATGTTTTGCAGTCATATGAAAAGAAAATTTTATCTTACATTTCCCTAAAAATGAGCTTTGTTTTCTGTCTGTGGGAAATGGAGGCAGTGACCAGCCTTAGCATCCTCTGTTCTGTTTTCTCTCCCCTTGATGTGTATTATCAAGGTTTTGGCTGATGTTACCTAGTGAAGTTTGCTTTTATTTCAGTTTAAATAGGGTGTATTTCAGTTTAGTTTGGAATTCTTGTTAGGAATAACCTCATCCAGACAAAGCCCTTTCCTGTCCTGATTTAGCTTAATTAGTTAAAACTAAGCTAAAGGTCCTGCTCTTGTCTGTAGGCAAGTGTTGATCCTTTGGCTGCTGGTTCTCAGACCTGTTTCAGATGATGCTCTGCTTTAGTGTCCATTTTGTGAACAGCTGAATTATCTTCTCTCCTTTTGCTCTTGGAAACACTCGTTGCTTTATTAAAAACAGCATTAATTTCCCACCTCAGGGTGATCCATAATGGATCATAATCAACTGACAGTCCTGTTCTTGTTTCAGTACCTGCTGTGAGCTACCATGGTACTTGCCAGAAGTGTAAAGCAATCGGAATCCAAATTGGCTGTGTACATTTCTTGTGCTCTTTTGGTATTGTAGCAGATGTGTTCATTAACTTGATGAAGAAAACTTGCCTCTATCACCATAGGCTGGGATATGTTGAGGTGTCTTTTCTGCCCTTTAGTGATATAAAAGCCTGTAAGAAACACATTTTGTGGAAAGAAAGAGCAGCCAGAGTTGTGGCACCTTAAACAAGAAGCTCCTTTGTGTTGTGGACTTGGTGAAGTAACCTCGAATGTGGTAACTTGGACTTCTTTGGACATTGTGATGCTTCACTTAATGGCTTTTGTGATTTTTTTTTCAAAAAGTCATAACCATACTGAGGTAGCTACTTCTTACTGTGAGACTGTCTTTCTGGAGGTGTGAGTTACACTGGATAACACATGTTCCTTTTTCTTAGAACCAACACAGATATACAGATTTCTACGTACCCGGAATCTAATAGCAGTGAGTAATTGGTTTTATCACTCCTTTACTTTGCACTTGTAGAAAATTTTAATTAAAGCATAACCATTTTCTATTTTTTTCCCCCCTGCAGCCAATATTTTTGCACAGAACTCTCACTTACATGTCCCACAGAAACTCCCGAACAAATATCAAAAGGTAAAACTGTTTTTGTGAAGTAATCCTGAAATGTTCACCAAGTAGCAGAATCCAGAAGCAGTGGAGGATGACCTCCTGTTTTCTTTTTGAGGAACTTTAAAATGCATACTTCAGTGTACAGTTGATTTCTGAGAGCTAAGAGATTTTTTGCAGTGTTAAGTGTTTGTGTAGCTTTGTCCATGTGGCTTCTGTGGATACTGGCAGTATTCAAACGTGGAGAACTATCTGCAGAATCCTAACTAATTCTCCTATGCTTGTTTTCTATTTTGGAGAACTTATTAAAAAAAAAAAAATCCCAAAAACCAAAAAAACAACCCTGTGTTACATCCCAGCTCTTCTAATCAGTGGTGCTTAATCATTGTATTCATATGAAACATTGTATTTTAAACTGTGACCTAACCACTTGTTTTTTTAAAAAAAAACAAAATCCAAATACAAAACTCTTTGCTTTGTTAATTACTCTTGAACGAATCCAGTAATTATTTCTGTAGTTATTTTAATAGCTGGAAAATACAGCAGGTGTGTTTATAGTATTTTAGAAGAACTCCAGCGAATACTTGGAAAAGGTTCCTTGGAGCTGGATACACCTGAGAGATGGGTTTGAGTTTTGGTATTACAAAATAGTCATTCCTGTCATGAGAGGTGCCTGTCAGTGGACCTGAGAACACAGAAACGCTGCAGAGGGACCAGTGCAGTGTACATTATTTATTAGCAGAATCACAAGGCCCTTCCAGTTGCTTCCCCTCCACTGAAAATCCTTTGTTACAGTTTAGACTTCTTTTGTAACCTGAACATTTGGTTTAAAGTATTTTAGCACCAAAATTCTTATGGGTTGGAAACAGTTGCTGTGGGACTTAAGTGCAACAAATATGCAACAAAATGTGATTATGCAGACAATTCTAATTTAAACTTTGTATTTATATCTAAGGGAGGTAATAATTGCATTGACTGTTGATCAATAGAATTTGCACATTTGTGTTTAAACTAAAGGAGCTGTTTATGGCATTATTGAATCTCTTGGATATTGTTTAATTGTTATTATCAGTTTTAATGCTACAATATAACTTCTTAAAACTGAATACATAACATACAATTTCAGGTACTTGGGGCAGGTAATGATCAGATTTATTCATTTTTTTAAACTTGAATATGCAGCTTACTTTTTTCTTATAAAAGTTATAAAAATTAAATTTTTGCTTATTTTAAAGTGAGTTAGAAGAAAATGTTAAGAAACTATTTTCAGGCTGTTTTGGGGTGTTTTTTTTGTTTAGTTTTGTTTGGTTTTTCTATCTAGAATTGTACTGCAGGAAGTTCTGCTTTATAACTTAGATGAATTCATTATTGTTTGAAATGTGGATGTTACCTGAAAGTGTTCGGTTGGGTATCTGCTGTAGTTGCTGCGAAGCAAGAGACAATTCTTTACCTGTGCATTGTTATCCACTGTTCCAAATTCCAGGTGATTCAGCTGCACAAGTAATGATTGGTTTCTGTTTGAAACATACTGATTTTTACCAGTCCCCTTACACTTTGTTTGAGAGCTGCGAGTTTAGCTGGGAGGTGTTCTAATAACAGACAGATTACTCCTGTTTCCTTCAATAGTTCTGACCATGCTGACTTACTGAAATCATGCTTGTAATTAGGCCTAGGAAGATTAAACAAAACGTTTCAATATGTTTTCTTGATAAAAGCACAGTAATGCAACAGAAGTGAGCGAGCATGGTTGAAAGGGAAAAAGCCAGAAAATAATTGTGGAGTGTGTTCCCCCTGGGTTCCCTCTGCCCTTTCCATGCTCAGTCAGTACCGTGGCCCTTCTCTTTGAGCCTGCTTCAAACCACAGAAGTTCTAATTTAAATGTAGTTTGGATTTAGAGATTGGCAAGAGTCTGAACTGCGCTTCCCGAGGGGATTAGCAGGATCCTTGTGTCCTGATCTGTGCTGGTAAATACTCACAGATATGCACGAGACCTGAATCGCTGTTATTCATTCAGCACAAGTAGTTGAGGTCTGTGATCTTGTTTTGGTGAAAAAGGGACTTTACAAGAGAGAATATCTGAACTGCAGAAGATCATCCTGAGATTTATATTAAGAAAAATCTATATGCTGGTTTCAGTACAGTGAAAGTGTTAGTAGAGTTCTCCTGGCAAAAACGTCTTTTTCTGGAACTGCATCACTGTTAGCCTGTTTATGTGGACTATACACGTACATTAATTTATTCTCTTCGAACTCCTAAATGTGCCATTTGCTGATAATTGTTTTGATTGCATTCAGTAAACAGTATCAAAAGTAAAATATAAAGAACTAATCTCCAAATCTAATAAACCTTACTCAAAGAACAGTAACTATCACTCCACATCTTTTACCTCTTTGTATGATAGTCTGAGAAAAAGGCCAGACAAATTTATCACTTGGAAGTAGAGAACTAAAACGGAATTTTTTAGCAGGAAATTATTTATATTGCTCCACATGTTTAGTACTGAAAAAGTGTTTAGAAAAGCTAGAATGCTTAGAGCACAGCAAAATGGTTTTAGGGAATAGTTAATGGACAGGTGTCAATCTGGGCTAGAAAGGTGTTGAAGTTGCTGCTTACTGGAGAGGTGATGGACCTTGGTCAGGGGACTCGTGATGGAGAGCTGAACTGGACTTTGTGTCTCTGGTTCTGCCTTCAGGGGTCAGTGTATTATTAGACCAAATGATGGTGTTGGAAAGAAATTACTGACTTAATACAATTGCTTCACATACAGTATGTGGATAAAGGAATAATTGTATTCTTTATTGGCAAAATAATGGCATGCTATGATGTGACTACTTCTAATATTGCTAATTATTACTTTTCTTGTCTGGAATAAGAGTGGGTGGAGAAAGGAATGCACAAGAAGCACATACTTGTTACTCAAGTAAATGCTGTCTTGAAAATCCAGAGTGTGAGGGATGGTAACTTGATTTTGTCTGTTTTGCATGGGAACATAGTAATGTAAAGAGCAATTAATTTTAAAGGAATTTCTTCTCTTACAAGTTAACTTCAAAGGCAAAAAATTTTTATTGGTTGCTATTTTTAGTTGCTTGGAAAGATTTTGTTGGGTTTTTTTGGGTTTTTTTAGGAGGGCTCTCTTGTTTTGACTAACCCGAGTCTGGATTTAGCAAAGGTTGTGCCACTGTTTTTTTGGATCAATAATGGTCACATACTAAATACAAGTTCTGTCAGATGTTAGTATATTTTATGAAAGATTGTTAACTTTCCCCCATTCTGGGATCATGTTTGTCTCCCAGCTGGTTTTTGGCTTGTATTCTGCTTGTGACATAACTTTGCTCTAAATCTGTTTGAAGCGACTCCTCAGTCTGGGGAAAGTCCTCTAAACTTGATGTTCTGCAGAGCAGTGGCTGATTTTGATGAGCTAGAACAAAGTGCACACAGAGACATTTTTACCTTAGACTCTGAAACTTTTAACAAATTGTTCCCTTCTTAAGATCTCTTGCTTTAACGCTGAGCACTGCAATGTTCATTTTAGCAATCCCACGTTTTAGTGTAGGTGAGTCAGTTCTTCAGTCTGTCACATGTGTAAATCTTGGGCTGGGTAGAGCTTTGAATCAGTGGTTGTTTACTACACAAATGATAATTGTTGTTCTTGTTATCCGAGTGCAGCGCTGTAGTTTCTGTTGCTCAGTGTTGCTGTTTGGTCACCATGTGCTGTGTAACTCAATCGTTCCCAAGCCTTAGGTGCTGACTGTGGACAGAGTGACATCAGTGCTCCTTCAGTCCGGGTATTTCTGTAGACAAATGCTTCCCTCTTCCCCAGAGCATGGCCTTGTTCCCTCTGCAGGAAATCCAGTGTTTGGCACCCGTTTATGTTCTTCTTACTCCGTTTTTCTGAGGGATAAATGGAAAGGTGCTCTCACTCTCTGGTGTTGGCACTGTAGTCAAGTGTAATTCTGTGGGCAGATCCAAGCGTTAACTTGCCTTTAATGAAAAATGGAAAGGCTGTTCTGTGTTGAATAACTTCTGCTCATCAGTGAGCTTTATTTAGCAATGAACGTGGAATTGTATGGATGGTAGAGCAGGCTGAACATAAGAGTGTGAACAGACTGATGTCAGAATTACAGAGAGGAAAGATTTGAAGTGATTGTTCTCTCTGACTTTGTTGTCCTTGTCCCTGTTTCCTGTGAGCGTGCTCCAAAGGTAGCTTCCAAATTCATTGCTCTTTGCATTGGGTCCATTTAATAGAAAGGCGTGGAGAAATAAGGGTTTGGGGTTTTAATTAGGCTTTTATTAACCGTTTGTCCTATCAAGATATAAGTGTTTTTATTATTATGATCAAAATTAAAGTAGTAATGACTGAGGGGCTGACATGTCAATTCTTGATATGTATAAGTGTCAGTAAAACAGGAAGATTTTCTGTGACAAAGCTGAAATGTGGTTAAACATGTTCATTGCAAGGGTTTTAAATATATATATACAATATAATATATTTCAATATATTTCAATGTTGCTGTTAAATGAAACTTCTTGCAAGCAATAGGATTACTGTTACAAGGTCTGGGTTTAATTCCTTGTATTATTTTTGATACTGCTCAAGAAGCAGTTGTGTCCCTTATAACACAGGCATCATACTAGGTCTAAAAAAGTCTGTATGTGTCTAAAGGGTGCTTTCTGAAGAGGAGGCTAAGTGGTATATATAGGCAGTTTTAGATGGAAAATCAAGTCAAAGCTCAGGCTGAATACATTTTCTTGCTGTAAGCTGTGGGTATAGTGGCTGTGTAAAACTATGCTTTTTGCTTTTTCCTCACAGGAAAACATTCAAAGTAGATGACATGTTATCAAAAGTAGAGAAAATGAAGGGAGAACAAGAATCTCACAGGTACTGTGCTGCTGTGTATTTATGTGTGGGGGTACACAGGATTATATGCATGGGCTGAATCACAAGTCCTTTTGACTAATAAAGTGCAAGGGATAGAGTCATTACTCAAAGCAAGGGAGTTGCTGTTTGAAATGTTGTTTCCAGAATCTTAAAATGTGCCTATGTGTGCTGATCACTTAACTTGGAGAAAAGAAGTATTGGGATAAACTTTCAGTATTTGTTATGGCATCTCTTAAAATGTGTATAGAAACCTCAAATAGGTGTTTGCCTTAACTTTGTTTTTAAGAGTGTAAGGAAATAATTTGTGTGTTGGAATTAAAAGTAAAAATTAAAGTGCATTTGGGAAAACATAACAATGTTTTTTTAGTTAGAGTTTATGTTGTTATATACATGCTGGTTTTAACCTGTTCTTTTCCCGCAGTATTTGCAAATCATTAGACTACTTCCGAGGCAGCTGTGCTAGATCCAGTGTAGTCTGAAACAAACTTGTGTTCCGAGAGGTTTATGGATTGACTGTATATTATTTTTCTTAATCATAGTTTGCTCCATATATTTGGGTTAGTTGCTCTGTTGAAACAACAGAGTATTGATTTGCTGGTGTTGTTTTTTATGCTTTCAAAACTGTTAAAATGTGCTTTAGTGTGGAGAAGTAACAGGGATGAATGATGCAAGTTGGTGTAGATAGAGTCCCTTGAATGCCCACTGATCATCTCAGAGCTCTTGGAAATGTTTGTGTTTAAAAATGAGTGCGGAGGGTCAGGTTGTATCTGTCTGAGAAGTGAAGGTGCTCAAAATTGTGTCTGGTGGTGTAGTGGGACAGATTGTATTTTGTTCAATGTGAACTTCAGAAATATTAAGTGGTTTTGAGACCCTTTTTAATCTAGATTTATGAATACTTGTTTTAAATGGAAATATGCCCTGAATTTTATGATTTCAAATAAAACGGGTCTGTGGTCAGCAGAATAGTCTAGGTTGTGGAAAAAAACAGATGCAGTTATTATTTTAATGGCATATGTTATGAATTATATGGACTTGATGTAACTGATGTTCTTTATTTCTAAAGGTGCAGGTTCCCCCTTGTAAGGATTCTCATTTACAAGCTTAAAATGCTTGTTCATTTGGTTTTCTTTTAATATTTCCTTTAATCCATGCCAAGCCTGTGGTTCAGGGTGAAATTCTAGAAAATTTCCCCCAAAACTGAACTCTGTTGCTGATGATTGTCCAGCAAATGTGTTTGCCTGTCTGTGAAGGCAGGATCTCCTGTCTTCAGGCAATGTTCTTCTACTGTGTTTAATTTTATTTTTTTTAATGTATCAAGTCAGAGTACACAGAATGAGTCTGTAAAAAGAAAGTTGGTGTTCAATTCTGCATCAACTGCAACTGCTGTATCCAGGCAGTTTCCAAGTTAAAAGGATGCACTGAATCATTAGAGTTCTGTACTGAGCATCCGTGAAGTGGTTGCTGTGAGAAGAAAACACTTATTTGTTCTAACATTTCCCTTTTTTTTTTCTCCTTCTTCCCTGTTTAGCTTGTCTGCTCATTTGCAACTTACATTTACTGGGTTCTTCCATAAAAATGGTATGTTTGCCAATTCATTCATTCATTCCACTGTTAATTTGTGTAACACCTTTGAAATTAGTAGAGATCTGTGAGGGGAATATTTGAATGTTTTTGCTTTCTGCTGATTTGGATGCAGGTTTTAATTTACTTGTTCAGCCTTCTCATTAGTTAGAATTCAGTAGTGCTGTAGAAATGTTGTAGTGTAATTGTGATGTTAAGAAGATAAGCCTTCAGGGTTTTAGTCAAAACAGTGGTTTTGAGAAATATTTCAAGTCATCATCCATTCAAACTGAAATAGACCTTGAGGAAAGTGATTCTTTCCTGAAGAATGTGATTTTTCTGGAAGTTTGTCTTTGGTGTTTGAAGTAGCTATAAAAAACCCCACCATACCCAAATAGTCAGAAGATTCAGTGGTTTCTATTTTAAAATAGAAGTGTAAGGAGAAAACATTGTCAAGTTGAGTCTAGAAATGAAAAGAAGGCCATGTCAATGATTATAAAAGCCACGGAAATCAGATTTTGGTGGCTTGAAGTCATTCCATAGTGTCTTTCAAGCACATGAGGATTTGCCTCTCCATACCAGAATATCGGACTGCCTCGACAAGAATGAAGAGTTTATTGCTCTGAGAGCAAAAGCTGTGTGTCCATTAAAATAAAATTATATTTCTAATTATTTGGTTGCCACTCCTGGTCACACCACTGGCAGCAGCTGTCTTGAAGATTCCAGGCTCTAGGAAATTTATTGTACAGTCTCTGAAACAAAGTCTTATTTTCTAAGACTTTTCTTCAAGTTCATTCAGGAGTTCTTTAAGAGCTATTGGGCATTTATTTAGCCTTGCACAATATTTAAGCGGGGAGGGTGGTGTAATTTTGTTTTGTTTTCCTATTTGATAGCATCTGGATCTTAAACCCAAATTTTAAGCTTGCAAGCTGCAAACAAAAAAAAAAAGGGAAAAATAATTTGACTATCTGTAATTAGTGTGTTCTAACTGTCCTTAAATTGACCCATGATGTTTTTCTCTGTTACAAAAAGGTAACAAGCTTGTTCTTTTAAAATTTGGAGATCAGCTATGTCTTTTAATCAGCTAATATAGAATAATTAGGATATAATCTCAAATGGAAATCTGTAGTAAGTTACAGGAGAATTGAAACTAATAATGTGGCTAGAGGTCTTGGTACCTGGGAGGTGCCTGTGGTTAAAAAGTAATTACAGATTGATTTATATAATTGAATAGATCTTGGCTTTTTCAGAACTTAAAATACTTTTCTCTTTAGATAAGCCATCACAAAACTCAGAAAATGAACAAAATTCTGTAACTCTGGAAGTACTGCTGGTGAAAGTTTGCCACAAGAAACGAAAGGTAAAAATGATCTGTCAAATTCTTAGCATACATTAATGCAAAATATTTACCTGCTTCCAAATATTTAAGTAACACTGCCATGTAATGATGCTTCTATTGAAATTAGCCTTTAAATTTAAGAACTAATGTATTCAAGTTGCTTTCTATTGGATTTTGCACAGCTTTATGAGAAACTAGTTTTAAAAAGCATTCAACTTTGTTGGTTGAATTCCGCTTGTAAATCCCATCCCCTCATTGTGAGTTTCAGCCACTTCTGGTTTTACTGAAGTTTTTGTGTGTCACATCATTGAAGTAATCCTTGTGCTGTGATGTCCAGAGCCTTAAGGAAACCAGGCAGTCACAAAATCATAAAGTAGCCTATACCTTTCAGAGTTTGAGTGAAAAGGAACAAATTGTAATTGTTTTGAATTCCTCGGTCATCTGCCAACTCTTGTCTCTTTCCTTGCTTTTCCTGTACCCCTGTGTATTTTACTTAGATTACTTCAATTATTGCAGATTTTAGCTACTGTGAATCAAAAGCAATTTTATATTTATTTTTAAAGTATCTTTGAATTTGCTTCCGGTTTTAGCTGTGCTTATTTCACATCAGTTGGCAAATTATCTTCCCAATTACAAGACTATGGCAAGCTCATTAATGCTTTAGGTTTTAACCAGAAGGGGAAAGGTTTGCAGTCAGTTGTAAGTTCTTCCCTAATGCTAGGCTGATTTGACAGGTTTTTAAGAATTAATACTGTTTCTAGCCAATTTTGTTAATTATTGTAGTATGGGTAAATGTCATGAGATCACAAGGTGCTAATGGTTATTCCAAATGATTTGCTGCAGGTTTCATATTTAGGCCATCTTGTCTTGTTTTCCCAATTCTACACAATGTTCAGTGATCTCTTTGAGAGGTAACTGAATATAATAAATCCTAGGTAAGCAGTTCTTTATCTCACAGATAGCACAAAATGCACTTTGAAATATTGCAAGCCCTTGAAAAAAACACAAAACATATATAGCCAAAACATTTAATTTTTTCAGGTAAACAGAATTAAGTTAGTATTAGTAACTGTTCCACAATCTTTTTAAGTGCCTCGTGTTACTGTTATTTTAATCACATCGAGAAAGATGGCTGCTGCCTGAAGGGGTTATAGAATGCCAGTTTAATTTACACTTACAAATTTCTGGCTTTGCATTTAAAATCTGGGATTGTTCCAGATCCTTTTATTTATATCTGTTCAAGGCTTATTTTCAAAAGTTGGCAGAAGAAATACAGTTTAGAAATGACATCAATTTAAATACTTAATGTCTTTACGTTGAAGCCTAAAATCCTGAACCTTATCTTTCTTGTTTTGCTGCAGGATGTCAGTTGTCCAATAAGACAGGTTCCTACAGGTAAAAAGCAGGTGCCTTTAAACCCAGACCTCAGCCAAATAAAACCAGGCAACTTCCCATCACTTGCAGTTTCCAGCAATGAGTTTGAACCGAGCAACAGCCATATGGTGAAGTCTTACTCATTGTTATTCAGAGTCACTCGCCCAGGAAGGAGAGAATTTAATGGACTGATCAATGGAGAAACTAATGAAAACATTGGTAACTTCAGCCTTTAATTCTGCTTTTGCAAGGTTTATCTTGTGGGCACATACGGAGTTGTCTTGATGAGCAGAGTGGGTCACGCTGTGACAAGGGCCAGCGAGAACTGTGTGATTGAGCTTTTATTTGTTTGCAGTCTCTTTTGAGGTGGGGCTGAAATTCAGCTGGTAGCTAGAAATTGCTTCTGATTTTGTATCAATTTAACCCCACTTGTTACTAACGTGATGCTGAAGGTGTGAGGCAGCAGTGTTAGGGGTTAACAGTGCAAGAGAGTCCTGTGGTCACTGAGAGTGTCATTATTCCTCCACCAACACTGGTCACTACTGACTCCCTGTGGGTGCTGTCAGTGTTTCCCAGCAAAACTAAAAGGCAAGCCAGTAACAAATTTTTTAAAGTAATTGTCTTAATCTTGTTAATATGTTTCAACACAAATGTTGCAGCATTGGAGAGTACATGTAGAATGAAAAACTTTATTTCTCACTATTTTATAGCTACAAGAGGAAGAAGATCAAATCCCAAATTCTTAATGCTGACAGAATAATACATTGAAATTATGAATACATGAGAACATACCTAAAATATGATTACTGTTAAGCTAAGTGCTCTTTTATTGCATTGTCCTTCTCTATTGTATGGCACATCTGACACAATCAATAGCCAGTTATATTTGTGAGTGCATAGAGACTGTTGGATTTTTTGGATGCGTGCTTATATCAAGATTGAATACCACATTTCTTTTGTGCAGATGTCAATGAGGAGCTTCCAGCTAGAAGAAAAAGAAACTCTTCAAATCGTGAAGATGGGGAAAAGACATTCGTAGCACAAATGACTGTATTTGATAAAAACAGGTAATATTGTAAAAACAAATGTAGCTTCTAGTAATCATTAGAAATTTGATAATAAACTTAATCTGTTCTTTGTCACAGTGTAGGTTGTCTTTGGCTGCATTTTAGTTGTTATTTACAATAACAACTTAGGCTTGTTATGTTTCTTTTTAAACCTACAGGTTTCATAACAGATTTTATAGTGAGACTTATTCAGTGATTACTCAAAATAATTCTGAATATTGAATATTGTCCTGTTTTGCGGGACAGGACAAACAAAATTTGCATTTGTTTGTCTGTTCCTTGCCAGTTTTTGACAGATGTAGTTTCTCTGGTTCTGTTAAAGATCAGTGAGAGCATAATTAAGTTAAAGAAAAGGTCTCTGAAAGACCCTTACTCATTACACTCTGTTGGTGCCATAGTTTTTTCCATGCTCAGACTGTTGCTGATGTAGTCACAGGTCTCATTCTGCTGACAGCTACAGAAGACAATTCCCCATTACTACAGGACAATCAAGCAAGGAGTTAAAATTGTAACAAGCTTACTCTACCATGTAGTTTAATTATTTATTAGCATGATACTACTTAATGTATTTCAAAGAACGTGGAGTGGGGTGAACTCAGGTGTCAATAACTCAGAACACTCCAGATCCAGTTCAAAAGATAAGGACCAGACCATGCCTGGGTGGGCATTTTGGTTGCTTGTGCTGCAAAGATCATAGTGCCAACAGCCAAAGCACAGAACATGAAAATAAGAGTTCTTCCCATGTGGCAAATGCACGTCCCAGGCAGAGGGATTTTGATTCTTTTATCAGTATAAACAGAGCTTGAAGAAAAATCTGCTTAAACCAGCTCCAACTAATTCTGACAAAATGGTTATTTATCCAAATAGGATTTTAGTATATTTTGAGAAGAGTTTGGTTTTTGAAAGAATGTCCTTTTCTAATCTGTATCTTCTTAGAAGTCGTGGCAGTATTTTGTTCTTTTCTATTAATTCCACTGGAGAACTTCAGTATGGTAAACAGGATACGAACCATTAGATGGTTTTGTAGTGATGATAAGCAAGGACATTGTCAGGCATGCTGTTGTATAAATGAGATTGATTTGCAGCAGAACCAAATCATGCATAAAAATATACGTATTTTTGGTTTGCCTTAAACATTTTCCTTTGTTACGGGTGATGTTTGCTTGAGATTTAGACCTAGTCAAATAAATTTGCCTGAAAATATGTCTTTAGGTTCATGGAAATGTAACTGCTGTGAAATAGTGCATTTTAATAGACAAACAATAAACCAGCTTTTTTACACATAATACATATTTTGTCTTGACAGACGCTTGCAACTTCTGGATGGGGAATATGAAGTGGCCATGCAGGAAATGGAAGAGTGTCCCATTAGCAAGAAAAGAGCAACATGGGAAACAATTCTGGATGGGAAGGTATGGATTGTTTTAGTGGCCAAGTGACCTGTCTTCACAGGAAATAATTCTCTTTGGGAATGTATGGACATACATTTTAATTTAGCTCTCAGTGTAGAAAGCTTTGGCTATGCAGAATTGTTAATACAAGCAGATGTCAACTGCTGTAAGTATGGCAGCTGTCTCTTTTCAGTGACTTCTGAATTCCTGACCTAGAAAATCAGGCAGTTTAAATGCTGTCCTAACAAGTTGGACATACCAACAAGGAGCAAACTGCAGAATGTTTAAGGGGAAGAAAGAGGAACCCAGACAGGTGTGATCTTATGGACATACCTTAAGACAATGCTGCTCAAATGTGATGGAAAGAAGAGGCTGCATCAGTGTAGGAGGAAGGGTTGAGAGGAGAAGTTGTTGGCTGAGGTGAATCAACACTGACTGTGTGCTCACATAGTCATGCTCACATGTCCTGGGAGAGTATGAGCTGTAAGTGATTGAAGAGAAGAACATGAAGATTCCAGATGGTTGTAAAGTATTTGTGTCTCAATTTGATCATAGAATTAGGAAAAAAAAGCAGACATTATATAAATTACATAGTAAAAGTACAGTTATATGCTCAACTCTCCTCATTAGCCTTTACCTGCATTAAAATAAATTACATCAGTCTACATTCTGTGAATATTTTCTCATTATTGTTTTTGTGAAGACACTTACTGTGCTGGGCTTTTTTTATTTCCCCCTCTCCAGAGGTTGCCTCCATTTGAAACATTTTCTCAGGGACCTACACTTCAGTTTACTCTTCGTTGGACAGGAGACACAAATGATAAGTCTACAGCTCCTATAGCTAAGCCTCTTGCAACACGAAATTCTGAAAGCCTCCCTCAAGAAAACAAGCCCAATTCTGTTAAACCTACTCAGACTATAGGTAAGCATACTTTGGTTTTGCTGCTGGACTGATATGTGCTATGGGCTCACTGGTGCAGCTGCTTTAGGTGATTTTCAACAGGAAAAAGCACAACTGAGTGGGCTTTGTATCCCATATTCTGTAAGTCTTTTAAGGTTAAAAGTTAAACATCAGGACAATATTGAAGTGTTTATATACAATGCTCATAAATCCTCCTGTAAAATACATTGGGTAAAATCCATCATGAGGATTTCTGGGGTTGTCTGGTTTTCCCTACTCACTTCAGTTAGTGTTCTGTAAGTTTCTGGATTCATAGGTGCCCTGGTTTCAGGTGGAATATAGTTAATTTTCTTCTCAGTGGCTGCTTTAGTGCTGTGTTTTGAATTTAGGATGAAAATAATGTTGATAACAGTGATGCTTTAGTTGTTGATAATCTGTGTTTAGACTAAGTCAAGGACTTTGCAGCTTCTCTCACCACTCTACCATCAAAGAGGCCAGGGGACACAAGGGGCTGGGAGGAGACACAGCTGGGACAGCTGACCCAGACTGGCCAGAGGGAAATTCCAGCCTGTATGGCTTCATGCTTGGTAGAGAAACTAGAAGGAAAATTGGCCTAGATGCCATCTTTATTCTGTCTCGCTCCCACTTGTTTGTGACTTTGGATTAGAACCTTGTGTTGGCTGGTAAAGCTCAAGGACATCTGGAAAACTTGAGTTGTACAGAGAACAAGAGGCTGCACCTGTTGTTGCAATGCCTATGAACACACCTAGACTGGGGATTGGCAGAGCAGTCAGCATTTCCAGGCCTGTAACCAGATGGGGCTCTGAAAGTAAGGAATCTTCTCGGTCCCTGTTGTAGAGGGGATTGTCTGGAGGGCACTGGTTCTGTCCCAGGCTTAGGCTCTGGGGTGTGCACTGAGGAACTGCTGTGAAGAGTTGATAGTGCTTTGGAGAACTTGTCCAAAATGGCATTTCAGTCTGAGTTGGGTGATGTTTTGGAGATGGAATAGTGACAGCAAGGAAATGTATTTATTTATATTATGAGAAAAGCACTGCTTTTCCAGACCTGGTTTTTATGCAGTTGTTACAGTATGTGTTGAGAAACTTAATGGTGAGACTTTCTAAGAGTGGTGATTCTTTGTGCTGCTTTTAGAGCTTTAGTGTGATAAAAAAATAAGAGCAAGAAGAATTTCACCCTACCTGTGCAGAAGCCAATGTCTAGAATGACCCTTAACATCCTCAGCCAACCTACAGGCATTTTTCTCTTTGAAAAGAGTACACGAATATTTAAATAAGACTGATACCTGTTTCCTGAATTGAGTCTTTTACTTTAGCTAGGGATTGCAGACACTTGGGTTTCTTCCATTAGATGAATAGTTGACAGTGCACACAAACATGAAGTAATTCCAACAGAACCTGGGAGGTCGTGGAAATTTTGCTCTAGAAATTGTTCTGCTTTATCTTTACTTCCTTGTACCAGACTTCCTTGTATTTTAGAGTTTCTTGGAGACCTGCATTGTAATTTGTTAGGCAGGTTTTACTCTCAGACTTGTAAAAGAAATGAGAGTTGAGTTGACTAACTCCAGAAGGTGTGTGGTAATTTACTGTAACAAATGTAGAGGCAATAGGAACATGGCAGACCGCCCTGCCAGTGGACCCTGGAACCCATTTTTTCTTCCATCAGAAAAGCAAAATGTTCCAGTAAATTGATAAAGTTACAGCCAGAGCAACACTCCCAAACAGTACAGCCAACTCTGATGTACAAACATATTGTAAAGTGCAGCATTGTAGGGCATTTATTATGGTTCTGCTGTTTGTAGTGTCTGAATACCATGAGAGTGAAAACTGGACAAAGCTTCTATCAGAGATTCTGATCAAGATCCAGTACGTCTTTCCCAATGGTATATAAATTTGCTGTTGTCATTTTGCTTTGGTATATTTCCCAAGGCAGACCAGTGGAATAAAGACAGCAAAGACTCTAAATATGGCAGCTTAAACTTTTCTGTAATTGCAAAGTTCTAAAAGTAACTGAGCCATGGAATTGGGATTTCTCTGGCTAAAGTGTCAGGCCTCCTCTCTTTTTCATACAGAAAGAAGATAGAATTTCCTTTTTTCTCCAAAATATTAAATACAAAATAAGTGCATCTTCTAGTAGTTAGATCAGTAGAGCTGAGCCTTGTTTTCCCATCTTTATCCCCATTCATAAGCAAGTAGGGTCATTATTTGGTTTCTCTTGAGGGCAGATCTGTAAACCTACTTAGTTATGTGGGGTTTCTTGTTAAGTGTATGAAATCAAAAATCATTACAGATTAAAGTGTATGGAAGAGACTCAGAAACAACTGAGCAAGTGTCATTACACATACAAATACTGTTCAAGGGTTAAAGTTCCAGCTAAATATTTTATGTGTTTAGTTTCTGTTGCCTGCTAAGAGACTTGTGGAACTTCTGAAGTCGAATTTAAGTGATGTGTTTGAATGCAGCAAGCTGAAAACAGGAATGGTTTTTATTTCCCAGCTTTTAGCTGTAAATAAAGAATTATCTCCTTAAAGGGAATAAGAAGAATGTTGCTTTTTACCTGACCATTTTTAAGTTTTCTGGGTGGTTTTCCAACACTGGAGATAGTGTTGTGTTAGAAGTGGGTTTGCCTGTAGGTTTGTGAGGGCGCTGAGCATCCAGACTTCCTTGTTGCTGGTAGGGAGCTGCTTATGTCAAAGGAGATTCAAGTAACCTGTTTCCTTCAGCAGTAGTGCCCTTCTCAGAACTTCCATACTTGAGTAAGGAGCAATGTTTGTCTGTTCCTCTGCACCAAAGAAATGTGTGTCTACATGTGGGTTTTTTTCAGCTGTGAAAGAATCTTTGCCTACAGACCTTCAAACAAGGAAAGAGAGAGATGTTCTAAATGAACCTCGGCAGAAGTTGCGAATATTTTACCAGGTATTGAAAATAATCTGTAGAGGGAAAAACCAGAATCTTAAATACTGTGTGGAATTAAAATGTTTGTTTGGGAGCTGGGTGGAAATTTCCATTTGCCCTTTTTGTGGATGCCTTCAAGAGTCTCAGATTCACAGACTGAAAGCCATTCCAGAGGGCTCCTCTTTATGGAAGTATTCTAGAAAACCAATCTTCCTGGGGGCACATCTGTGTTTTGAAAAACAAAGAACATTCCTTGTTAGACTTCTGGAGGGGGACAGATGGGTATCCAGTGGGAAAAAAAATCTTGAAATACCAGTGTTTCAGTACACTGAGCTGATGCAGTGTTCCCCAGATGTAACTATTGCTGTGGAGGTCTCTTGTAACAATCCCTTGGCTTGGTTTTGGGGATTGGAAGTTAATGAATGAAACTCATTTGGTGCTAATTCTGCCCTGCCTGTTTGTTTGTTTTATCAGTTCCTTTACAACAATAATACGAGGCAGCAGACTGAGGCCCGAGATGACTTGCACTGCCCCTGGTGCACACTGAACTGTCGGAAACTCTATAGTTTACTCAAACATCTTAAACTCTGCCACAGCAGATTTATCTTTAATTATGTTGTAAGTAATCATTTTGTAGTTCAGCTCTGTACAGTCTGCCACAGATACCACAAATGCAGGGATTCTGTTTCCAGCTTAGTAAGTTATAGGGCTGTATCTATAGGTTAGAAGCTGCTTTCTGTAAATGTTTGTGTGTTAAATGGAGGGGAAATATATGGGTTTGATTTTCTTTCTTTTTTTAAATATATGTATTAAATAATGCTGACCACCAGTGGCTGAATTCTACATGTAGCTACTACTTTTGCATCAATGCATTCTTTGATGTGGAAAGCAATGTAATTATATTTGGTTGGAAGTGTCTTGAAACCCTAGAAATTTGGAAATGTTCTTGCTAGCAATCTTGCTGATACCTTCCTATAGTTATTTTTATATTAGTTACAAAAGTTCTGAGTGGTTTTATTAAAAAAAAAAGTAAAATAGTACAGAGCAAGGAAGCTGTAGTGTAACTTGTTTCTAGAGGTTAAAAATTATTTGAGTGTTGTGAAGGAAACGTAGAGCCGTATCAGGTTATTGAGAGGCGATATTTAAGGTATTCAGAATTTAAAGGTTACTTATTTAAACCTCTTGATGAGTTGTCATTACTGTCTGCTGAATATTTGCAACTGTGCTCCAGTATCATCCCAAAGGTGCTCGGATAGACGTGTCCATCAACGAGTGCTACGATGGCTCCTACGCAGGGAACCCCCAGGACATCCATCGCCAGCCCGGCTTCGCCTTCAGCCGCAACGGGCCCGTCAAGAGAACTCCAATCACACACATCCTGGTGTGCAGGTGGGGAGCTGGCAAACACACCCTGGCTCTGGGTCACCCAGTCAGCTGGCTTGGAAAAGACCTTGGAGATCAAGTCCAACCTGACCTGACACCACCTTATCAACCAATCCTTGGCACTGAGTGCCACATCCAATCTAAAAAGATTTTAATCACCTCCAGGGGTGGTGACTCCACCACCCATTCCAGTGCCCAACCACTCTTTCTGTAAAGAATTTTTTGGCCTATAACCCAGATTTGTGAAACCTGAGGATTTGTGAATCTGCAGGTGCATATACACAGTGCTAAATTTCGCTGTTGTGACTACTGAAGGAGGATAACACCACCCGTGATTTTTCAGTATCTTTCCAATTGAGATACCTATTCATAGCAGTGTAGTTCTCTTTAAGTGCCTTACCCTAAAACTTTTCTTTCCCAGAAGGTGAAGTTGGAGGGTCGGCTCAGAACCTCTTGGGTTTTTAATGGCCATAATTTCATCGCTGGAGATTTCCCCTCTCCCAACATTTTTGCAAGCTAGAGCTGTAAATAATTTGTATCGATGGGTGGCAGTTGTCAGTATTTGCATCTGCCACGGGCTGGTGACAGCAGTGACTCTCCTCCGGCAGGCCGAAGCGCACGAAAGCGAGCATGTCCGAGTTCCTGGAGTCAGAGGACGGCGAGGTGGAGCAGCAGCGGACGTACAGCAGCGGCCACAACCGCCTCTACTTCCACAGCGACACCTGCCTGCCCCTGCGCCCCCAGGAGATGGAGGTGGACAGTGAGGACGAGAAGGACCCCGAGTGGCTTCGGGAGAAAACCATTACTGTAATTATCCCCTTTGTACAAAGTTACTTTAATAAGTGGATTTGTGGTTTTTTAGTTGTTGTAGGGAACAATTGGGCGTATGTTGTGGAAATTCTGCATCTTGGGAGCGGAAAATTGTGCTGAACTACTGTTGATGGAAGTTCGTGGAATCAAAGTTTGTTTTTTCAAGTATGGCTTCAGTTTGCGAAGTTAGTTCAGTCCTCTTGTGTTCGAACAAGTTTTCATTGTTTGTGGTTGCTTTTCTCCTTCAAAGAGGAGATGATGCAATCAGAGTTTGGGTTGTAGATAATAAGGATACCGTTTATCATCAAAAATCTCTACATCAAATGACTTGATTTTTCTAACATTTTGACTGCAGAGCCAGAATTTTCTTTATATGTTTTTGTGTGTAAGTTGAATTTTGAGTATGCCCTCACTACTTGGTAGCAGATATGCAGTTCTGATGGGTGTGTTTCTTTCTTTTCCTCTCATTCCTCCCAATCTCCAGCAAATTGAAGAATTTTCTGACGTTAACGAAGGCGAGAAAGAAGTGATGAAATTATGGAATCTTCATGTTATGAAGCACGGGTATGTTACTGTACTTAGTTTTGATACAAATAAATTATAGATTTGGTTGATCATTTTGCATTGCAATTCACTAAATACTTCAAATTCAGTTGGCTCAGTTGTTTAGGAAAGAGTCATTAAAGGAAAATTGTAATAAGCTTTTAAGAGTTTACTTTTAAAAAGGTCTTGTGTGAAGATAAGGAACTGGACTCACAGTTCAATATGAATCAATAAAAAGCTAATAGTTTTTTCACACAACTTAATCTTTATACCGTTCTCACAGACCTCAGGTCTGACTCTCATTGGTCAGTAGTTTTTCTTGCCAATTAGTTGGTTAGTAAGAGGTATTTTACTTGTCTGTCAAACCTTTCTATTCTTGGTTGGTTTACATATTTTGTCCACTGACTCCCATGAAACAGATTTCTTGTTTAATGCAGGTGCAGTTGTTTTTCACTTGGGAATAACTTGTTATTAATTAGCTTCATTCTTAAGATGGTTTTCACATGGGAACTCACAAGCCACTCAGCTGTACACAGAAGTGACAAGCTAGCTATTAACTAAGCAGAGCAAGGCCTGATTTTTATAAGGCCTTTCTTTTAATACCCATTTTCCTCTAAAAACCTTCTCACAGTCTTTTGCCTCGTAGCATTTGGACTCAGAAAAGAAAAATATTAGACCGTGTAATAGCTGCTCTCAGTAGTTACATTGATAAATCACATAGAGTAACTTTCTGGTTTTGAAAATGTTCTGCTTGCATAACGGTGGCTTTCTTATTTGACAGGTTTATTGCTGACAATCAAATGAATCATGCCTGTATGCTGTTTGTTGAAAATTATGGACAAAAAATCATTAAGAAGAACTTGTGTCGAAACTTTATGCTCCACCTGGTCAGCATGCATGACTTTAACCTCATCAGCATCATGTCCATAGACAAAGCTGTGGCCAGGCTCCGAGAGATGCAGCAGAAGTTGGAGAAAGGAGAATCGGCCTCCCCGACAGACGAGGAATCTTCCGAGGAACAAAGTGGGACAGCAAATGGATACAGTGAAAATACCATGAAAGAGAGGATTTCAGAAGTGGAAAGCATCTCAGGTGTCACGAAACAGAGCAAGAAGCAGAAGCTCTGAAGTCAAAAGTCAATTGTCATTCAACGGACAAGCATTGAAGTGACATTCTAGGGTGCATGAGCTCTATAAAGAATTACACACAGAAATAGAGATTCCAAACAGGCACTGCTGGATGGAAATAAATGATTTCAACAAGGATATTGTTTAAACAGGGTTTTTATTCAGTTACTTATGCAAGTATTACATGTATATTGGTTTTGGTGATGTAATGACAATATTCTAAGAGTTTGAGCATGAAGAGCAATATAAAAATCTTTTTGTAATTTTAGTAATTAGTGTCTTAAGAACTTTATGGAATTTACATAATTTAAGTATATGTAAAACCGTTTTTATATTAAGAATTTTGCATCTGTATCTGGCTGTTTTTCCTACCATGGAG
Organism: Regulus satrapa; assembly: GCA_013396955.1. Lineage (NCBI taxonomy): Eukaryota > Metazoa > Chordata > Aves > Passeriformes > Regulidae > Regulus > Regulus satrapa. Next base: position 264,177 of record VWZN01007003.1, read on the forward strand.
TTGTGAAACATTAGGGAAAGGGAATTGGGATACAGTTTCTGCTTTTCTTATTTAGAAATTCTCCAGTTAGCTTTTTGTGAAAATAACGTCTGAGTATTTACAGTTTAACCTCGATCCTTGTATTTGAAATCATTTATCAATTGATCATAAATTACAAACCAATTTTTTTTTTTTACACTAAAAATTCTCAAAGTCGGCGAACTTAGGACTTCCTTTGTCTCGTGCCTGTTTGGAAAGATCTTGGCTTTTCACGTTCCAGACACAGTGAAGTACCACCTTGGCTTTTTGAGGTTTAACCAGCAGTTTGGGTTTCGTGGATAATTCTGATGTATCGATCGCCCAGTGTACCATTTTAAACTTGAACATTTAGCTCCTTTATATTTTTCTTACACATTTACACAGCTACAGAGAGGATTTGGGTGCAGCCCCTCGCGCCTGGGGCCGCCCATCCTGGGGTGCCATGCTAAGGCTGGAGCCTCGTGTCCGTCTGCCAAGGGCTCGCCTCAGCACAGACTGCAAGGCCAGGCCGTGGCTTTAGCTTTGGCTTTCGAGATGCCACTCTTGAGGGAAAAATGCACTGTAAAATTGGACCAGAAAATGTGTTGCACTTCTTATGTAAGTATTCTGTGATGTATTGTATTCAATACAGATACTAAGATGCTGACTAAACTATATTTGAGCAGTTTTGCACTGCTGTTAACACATTTTATGCATACGTTTACAGATTTTTTCCAATGGAAAGTGGTTTCACTACTGGTACAGTATCAGCACCGAAGGGTTTTATTCCAGCAAGCACTGTGGTTGAGTGACATCACCTCAATTTTTTATTATCCTTAAAATATTTCATTTTTCATATTCTTTATTTATAAAGGAACAATGCTGCTGTAAATACAGGTATTTTTTGTTTTTTATTTCATTCCATCACCATGAGATGCAGTTCCCTATTTGTTGAAGGGGTATATAAGCTTTCTAATGGTGTCTTCAGAAATTTATAAAATGTAAATACTGATTTTGATGGTCCTTAAGATGTGTTTAACTGTGAGACTATTTAACTAATGGTGTGGATGTGATTCATCATCCAGTATTAAGTTCTTAGTCACTGATTTTGTGTACAAAATAGGAAAGAGGGAAACTGCAGCTTTTCATTACAAACTCCTTGAATTGCCAGCTCTCTTGAGTTTTAGCAAACTCTAATTATGCCTCTGGATAATACATCATGCATTTCTCTCTGGCTTTAATTTGCTAAAGCTGTGCACATATGTAAAAAAATAGATTATTTTAGGGGAGATGTAGTTCTAGAATTATTGCTTATGTCATTTCTTAAGCAGTTATGCTCTTAATGCTTAAAAGAAGGCTAGCATTGTTTGCACAAAAAAGTTGGTGATCCCCCCAAAAATAGTAATGAAATTACTTCTGTTCAGTAAACTTTGTATGTCATGTCAATTTATAATAAAAGCTGAAAAAATCCCCTTGTTTTCTATTTATATAAAGATGCCTTTTCTATTTGTACCTTTGAAGATGCCATGTAAGCTGGTTAAAAATCATTTGAACGGTACAGTAGATGTAAAAACAAAAGAAAACCCTTCCCCCCAAAAAAAATCCCAAAAAACCCCCAAAAAAACCCCAAAATAAGTTCAGCTGTTTAAATGAATCATTGTTTTTCATTAAATGTTTTATTTGAAATCAGCTTTTGTACATGAAGTTCCATAATCCAAAATGTGCCGTGATGGGTGTCCGGTCCTTCCGTGCGTCAAGAGACACCTCAAGCAGCACCGCTGTGACCTCTCTTCTGCATGACTTAAACTCTGGATACCTGTTCTCCTTTGCCACATTGTTACACCTCTCTTTAAGGTATCTCCATACATTTCCAGGGTTTTAGCCAGATTGTATTTCCTTCTCCTTTCTTGGGGTAGAACTTGACTGCCCTGAGATAGGTGTAAGTTGTGTTTACTGTGCAGGGCAAATGAGACATCGCTTGTGCTGTCAGTTACAGAACTAAGATTTGTGTTGTTTTTACATGCAATTGGTTTATTTTTCAGACATTCTACAAAGTATTTGGCTTATATGGAGTGGAGTTTAAATAGGTGTTGGTTTAAGTCCTGTTTCTCTGGGACTGCAAATCCAGGTACTGTGGGATGAGTCAGGATTTGCATTGCTTGGCCAAGTAGTGACTGCAGAATGGCAGACACTGGAAACCTTTTCCAATTGGGAATTGGTTTGGGAATTTGAATCCCATTGGGATTCAGCTCCTGCAGTGCAGCTGGTGCCAGCTGGGCTCTGCAAACTGGACCTCGGGCTGCTGTTGGGCAGTGTGTCCCTGTCTCTAACTTTGTCCAGGTTCTCCTAACCTGGCCTTTCAGTGTGTTCATGGCAGGTTTTAATGACGTTTTGTACTTGGTGATCACAACAGGTTTGTGAAGCCCAACTTGAAACCTAATCTGGGTTGAATATTCAGTGCATTAAATACTATATTCAGAAGTGGTAGATGAATTGTTAACCTTCAGTGTACATTGCTTGGAGTGTGTCTTGAATGTAGCCCTTGAATTTTGAGGGGTGGGGTAAAGATTCACTGCCTGGAATGAACCAGTAGCCCACGATTCAAACTGTTACAATTATTTATCTAATCAACAAAACAAAACTTCCAAATAGTAAAGTTGATTTTACCTTTGGGAATACAGGAAGCATTCTATGAGGGCAATTTTGACATTGTTGTTCCAAGTTAAATATTTCCTAATTCACAGAAGTCTGGTGCCATCATCAGCAAGAGGAGGTGTTACAAATCAGACTCTGGTTTCACATCTAAGAAAACAAAGGAGTAGGTAAGTCCTTCCCTGACTCTGACCTGCACTTTTCAGGCTGTTCAGTTTGAGAATGGAGCTGCAGCTCTGGAGGAGCTCACACTTGGCATCTTGTCATGAAGAAAGCTCGTGAATGGAGCTTTTATGAGAGAAAGCTGCCAAGTCAGCAACTTCACTTACTGGTTTCACAAGCTGGTTTTCCATTAAAAGAGACCAAAGAACTGAAACAGGCTCCAGGTAAAGCAGAACTAAGGGAATGAAGTAAAGCTGTGTGTTAGTCCAACAGGGACTTGGTTTGGAGGTGATTAAATAGCTCTGCTGCTGGCCAAAAACTACAGTGTAAGAGTTGCACCATAGAATGCACCAGTAGGAGATGGGAACAGTAAAATGGAGATGAGAAAAACCAGCTGTGATGGAATATTGAGGGAAGTAGCTCATAGATGCTGTCACAAATATTAAAAGAAGGGAAAAAAATTTGTAAGAGATATCAGTTTAGTTTTTGGAAATAAAGGTAAGTGCAAAGGTGGGAAACCTGGAAATAAATTGTTTGGGACTTCTGAAGGGCAGATTCAATAAATGGGGAGAAGCTCTTAAAAGATGGCTACAGTGCTCTAGAAAACATTTTCTTATATTGTTAGAATGCTGTGGTGCTCAGCTTTATGCCTCAATAAATAATTCTCTAGACCATACACAGTTGAGGGATAAAACTTTTATTTAAAAAAAATTCAAATATCTTTTGACACGTAAGTCTTAGTTGAGGTAAGTGAACGTACTAGCTTAAGAAAACAACTTTCAGGACTGGGTTTCATAAGCCATTAACACTCTGTTGCTTGCAGGGCTCCAAGAGCTAGAGGTGCAAATTGTACAGGAAGTCTCAAGTTTTCCATCCAGCTGAACTCTGCTGTGGAAGAGCAGAATTTACACCTTTTAGTTCAAGCCTCTTCCACTTCTCTGCATCCTTTGTTCCTTTAGTGCTCGGGTCTCTTGCCCTGAGACTCTTCACTTCTCCCCTGTTCACAAGGTGCAGCTCCAAGAGATGGCTGAAAGTACCTCATTTGCAATTTGGACAGCGAGGCTTGTGCCAAGTTCAAATAAAAAACAAAACCACCACAGTAACAACAAAAGAACCATTGGCAAACTGCCCTTGTTCAACACACAGCTAAAGCCTGAAGGCAGAAAAACTTCTCTGGCCTGCCCCAGCTCTCCCGGCAGCAGTAGGGGCCGGTCATGGCCCTTCACAGTCACTTTCAGCTGCTTTTATGTATATTCTGAACAACCTGACACGGCATTGCCACCTCTGGAAGTACCTGAAATTCAAGGTTTAACCTTTATTTTCTAATATGTAAGTAACTATCCTGCAGAATCTACAGTCTGACCAGTCCCTCCAAAAGCAGATGAAAAGGTACCTGATGGGTTGGTACCTCAGAAGTGTGGACATTCACAATTTTAGTTTCCATATGGTAAAAGTACTAAGTCACAGCTAGTACCCGATACCTGAAGTGTGTAAATAGAACTGCCAGCACTACTACATGAACAAGATTTAAGTCAGCTGCTCTCTGGAGTGCCAACCTGACCCTCTGAGCAGGAGTGACACTTTCATCTACTGAACCTTTTTGTAAAAGTACTATAAAAACACTTTTCACAGGAGAACTGAAGTAACATTGAAAGCACAGGATAAGCCAGCATTCTCTTCTTCCCCAGCACTGAAGAAGTGAAGCTTCAAAAATGAAGAGTACTGCAGGCCCTTTGTTGCTAACAGTGATGATCTGACCTGCAGCAGTTCACTCTTCCTTACTTCATGTCTTCCAGCCAATTCCAACCTAACTCTGCCTTGTGCATCTAAATTCACACACATTTTTTTCTTGTAAATGGTAAAAATACCAGCAGCCATTCTCCTTGTCTGCAATTCTTGTACCCCTGGTAGGGGAAAAGCTCAGGCAGGATGGCTAATCTTTTTGTACTGACAGTGTGAGTATGGGCAATGTTAACTGACTGTAAAGTAAGTTTTGATGCTTTCAGCTTATTATGGTAGCATAGAGGGCTAATGTAGCACATTGCCACTGAAGGAAAGGCAGTATGATTGTCTAGGCTTTATAAAAATAGTGCTATTCTAACATGATAAAATATATTTAATTTTAATTGAACTTGAGGTAAGAAGCCCCTCAGTGAATGTTACTTTTAAATATTCTTTAAATCCAGCAGAACTGGACTATTATGACCAGGAACAGGCCCTCTGAGACTGAGTTTATACATCTTAGATGTTCCTTTGAGGAAAAAAGTGTTGCTTTATGTAACTTCTGAATTCAATTCACACTATTATTTACCCCACCCTACTCTATGGAGGAGACAGCTTAATTACCACCATCTCTTCCATTCTGACTGCCCCAGGCTAAATCTGTGCAGGAGGGGTCTGCCTGAAGCCCACCCAAAGCCCCTCTCCCTTCCTCCAGCTCCTGCACATCCCAACAGCATTTGGTGGTGTCAGACAGTAAGAGGTTATCTCTGAGTGTCCAGAGGGCTCTGAGGAATCACAGCTGCCAGTCCACAGGTACCAAATCACTGAGACTTGCTCTGACACAGGCTCTGTGCGAATTATAAGCAGGGAAGACATTCAGAGAGGCTCAAGGTAACATCCTGCTCTGGCTGTTGGTCTGCTTGAGGCAGCTGTGCATGGTCACTGCAAGCATCGCCATGCAGCTGCTCTAGAAAACACATTCCAAGTGACAACAACCCAGAAAGCAGTTCAGGAAGTATGGAAATAAGGCACTTTAGTGAGACAATCACAGGCTGGCTCCCTGTGAGCCCGGCTGGCTCAGGGATGAACAGTACCGTGCGCGGAGGAGGCGGCTGCTGCGGGCAGGCCCCGCTGCCCACTCAGACTCCTAAGGCAGCATCGTGCACAAGAAGGCATAGCAGGACCTCACTGCTCAAAATACTGTGCTCTGAGTGGTATAAATACAACTTTGGTCCATTACCACCCCTAAACCACTAATTTCACAGAGCAGCAGCTTTAAGCAAAGTTAATTCTACACAAGGCGCGTACCCTGAGACGAGTACAATGAAATACTGACAAAAATCAAGTCTAGAGGAAAAAAGGGAATGGTCTGATGGACTGCTTAAATTAATTTGCCTACACAAGTGCTTGTTTCTAGCTTTTTCCAGAGTAACAAATCCAATGTTTCACAATTATTGTTTAAATGAATCCAGTATGAAGTACAATATAGTGGAGTTCAAGTACTATGAAGACAGGGGTTGTTACCAGATTGTTGTCAAAACAGCTGGAAACACAGCTTTTAACATTACACTTTACAGGAGGAACAGAAAATCCTTTTACTTGCTGCTAAAAGACCAAAACCTTCCAGCCTGGGTATGAAAATGAACATCCAAAATACAAAGAGCCACAGCACTGATCAAGTACCCAGTCAAAGACCACTTCTCTGTTGTTAGAGCTGATCGTTACTCGAAGCTTGAAGTTTCCTCCCTCGTTGCTGCAGGGTCCCAACTGCACAACTTCCATGTCAAATGTCACAGTCGAGCCAGAAGTAACAGCAGGCAACTGGTTTGTCATCTCTTTTCCATTTACAAATACTGCCCCTGAAACAGTCAGCAGATCTAACAATATTTCTCGTTTTCTGTACGTATTAACGTGCAAGACCACAACCCTCTTATTTTTTGCAGGCAAATAGGGAAGTAAAAGTAACCCCGCTGTATTTCTCTTGTCACATGGAACATAACAAGCAATAACTGCGAGCAGGAAGAGGAGATCAGTGATCCTACCCAAGATTTTTAACAGCACGAGCTGCCCAGAGATAGATGCAAGTTGCCCGTATGTAACGGCAGGGCTCTGAAGAGCCGGGCTGTGCTTTGGGAAGGCCTCCCGCGCTCAGACTCACCGTTGGTGCTGATGCACACGGCCTTGTCGCGCTGCAGGGAGTCGTCGCCGTTGCGCTGCTCCACGCACACGCCCAGGCTGTCCCGCCGGTCCGGCTGCCCCACCGTCTCAATTCTAACCGGCACAGAGAGCCACGTCAAAAGCTGAAGCTTTACATCAAAACGTACCATTGGAATCCAGACAGTCACTCCAGACCCCTGTGCTGTGCTCCAGGGCTCTCAACAAATTCATTCAAACTTTTGGGGAGATCCTTTATGAATGGCCAAAATTCCTACCAGCTTACCCAAGAGCTCCACTGAGCGATACTCTATTTATCTGCACAGAATATGAAGCAAATCTTTGCTTCCTGCAAACTTCTGGTGCTATTTAATACAATTCTCCACCGTCACAGCTTAGAAATGACCTTTCAAAATGGTTTCCAGTTGTCTGAAGCTGAGAATATGCTCAGCTGGACCACCAGCCGTACCACTCTACTAGTCAGCATCATGTATTATGGCATGACAGCTGTATTTTCAACGGGGATTTAATAATGCTTAACCTAAAATGAAGATAATATAATAATAAATAAAAATAATATAAATAAGATAAAAATAATACAATAACCTAAAATAGGTTTTTTGGACCCTGGCATGTTCTGCTGTAATGGGATGAGGATGGGGTGTTACTTTGGGAGTGTGATTGGTTTGGGCTCTTGTAATAAATCAGCTTGGTGCAAGCTAAGCAATGCCTAGAAGAGCATTTACATGCCTGGCTTCTGCACAGCTGCATTTAGAGTTTTCGTCTGGGGAAAGAATCTCTGAAGAAAATGCAAACAAGTTGTGCAAATGACCAGGGACTCAGTTCCCTTGGAGTCCCAGCAGAGGTGTGAGGCTGCACAGTTTGTACACTGAAGGGCTGTTCTGGACTTGAGTCCTTTCTCTTGAACTGCACCTCACAAAGGTGCTAAGTCCTACTTTACAGAGAGCCTGAGTGACTCAGGAAATTCAGATGGTCTTTTCTAGAAAGTAAAGTAGTTGTTATTTTCATTGCAGCTTGAGAGAAAGAACAGACTGATCTGTGGTTGTTGGCAAACAAAGGAAAACTTTGGCAAAACTTTCAGCAATTAAAGGGTGCAGAGACTGGCACACAATGAGTTAACTCTTCTGAGGCAAAGAAAATTGGAACCATGTTTTACTTTTGCACTTAATTAGGTTTTTCAGTCCCCTGGGAATGCCACTAAGAGAGCAATAGCCTGGCACTGGAAAGTGAAAGGAAAACGAGTATTTGAATCTCCAAGAAGCTTTTACTTTGGAAGGGATTTACCACGTTTTCCCAGAGCAACTTTAAAGGACATTTCAAATTCATTTTGGTGCACAACAAAGCCTTGTCTCTACCACTGCAGCTCAGACACTGAACCTGATTCCATCTGCCCTGAAGCACGGAGAGGTCCCTCCGTGGGGCATCACAGGCGCTGCCTCAGCATCAGCTGTCAGCAGAGTAGTGCTGGGCTCCTGACAAAGGCAGCGTGACCCCACCAGGGCAGCAGCTGGGTGAGCCCAAATCACCGGCCTGGCCACAAGGACTGTGGCTCCCCACAGCAAACAAAGATTTAGAGAGAGGAAGAGCAGGTCACCGTGGAGAAATGTTTCCTTCTCTAAGGGCAGTTCCCTGGAGGCTGCAGAGAAACAGAAGACTTGACCTAAAACAGTGATGTGTTCTACAGCTTGGCCAAATGCTTCACCTCAGGACAACTGCCACAGTTTATCTTTAAAACGTAGATACAAAGCGCTGTGTTTATCACAGCTTCGCTGCTCACGGACAAGCTGTGCCTGGGTCCCGAACACAGAGAACACAGAGCTGCTTTGAATAATAACTTGTGTTCCAACAGCTGGAGAAAGTCAAGCACCAAGTACTACATCTCCCAGCTCAGGAAAATCTCTCACGCTTCCAAACAAGAAGCTACTCTTGGACCTTGGAGGAGGAACAAAACCAATTTTTGAGGCTGTCTTCAACCTCAAGTTTTGTGTCACGACAGTTTTTGTGGACATGTGCTTGTTTGAGCTCTGCCATCCTGAAACAATCTCCTCTTGGAGACAGGTCCATAACCAAAATGTGAAGCAAAACATTTTCATATGCTACCAATAAAAAAGATAAAAAGCATTGGACAGAGAGAACCAAGGGAAACCTCAAGGTTCTGCCTTTAATTTCACAGGCATTGCTGAGCCCAGAGAAGTTAAATCCAGCAGTTAAATCCAGCAACAGATTTCAAATTAAAGCTTTAGATCTTTTTATCCATCTCAGACAGGGCAACTGAATACATCCTCACACTACAACCATCTAAAGTTAACATAACCCATTATCAGGAAGGGATAAATGAAACACCATGGAATAAGTCATGAAAGTATCATGAACAGCCCTTTTTAATTGCCTTTGGGGACTGCCTGCTGTACAGCAAGTAGTTTTATTTAACCTTATTTGTTTATATTTATTTATTTAACCTTATTTGTTTTATTTAAGAGAAAAGATGAAACAAAGCTTTGGAGTCTCTGAGGTCTGTAATCACAACTGACATATCCACAAGAACATTCCTCATACCCTGCTAAACAGCATAATCTCAGGGATAGGATGACAGACAGCAAAGCTGCCAAGGTTTTTAATCGTGTTCTGTGTCAAATGGAAAGCTTGAAATTCACAAGATCCCTTCTCCACTCTGGATCTTTTAATGCCAGTTTCAAGCAGTGACCAGCACTAATTATCTCAGATGTTAAAGGCAGTTGCCAGACTGCCATCCCAACAGCACATCAGCGTTCTCATGTCCAAAGTCTTCAGAGACAGTGAATAATCTGGGAAGGAAAGCACCCTCTGACCCAAGGTTAAAAGGAACTAAAGGCAAAGCTCCACTGACTTCAGCCAGTAACAGCTGCTACAAAACGTCAGGAAGTTCAACATTCCACAGATCTGCTCAGCATGAGCTATATTTTACCCTCCCTCAGGAGTTCACTCACCTCTCTTTTATATAAGTGCAGGTCCTAAAAAAGCATCAAATGTTTTCCTACAAAGCCAGGAAGCAGAACTAAAGGAAAGTCAGAAGCCACATTGAGACACTACCTTGACTGGAGCTGAGCTGATTTAAAACTCAAACACGCCTCAGGTTTACACACATTTTAGATGTGACAGCTCACAGGGGATGCACCAGATACCAGCCACCCAAAAAGGACTTGCCTGAATGTTAACGTTTGCCCACAGAAATAAGTAGGAGCTTTGGAGTAGAGCACACCACACGACTGAGAATCGTTCCGAAGCGCTATATTTCTTCGGCTGCTCAGGCTGTAACCCTCCAGACCGGTTGTCCATTCTTCAAAGAAAACAAACAAAACAACAAAAAAAGCAAGAAGATTGTGAACCTCAACTTGGTCCTTTCGCTGCAAAATCAAGCCAGTCCCAATGTCTACTCAGTCCACCTCATGCAGCTTAAGCTATGTTAAGAACAGGGACTGGTTTTGCTCCAGTTTTTCTTATGGAAAGATTTGTTTTTCAAATAAATTGCAATTACAAAAAGTATTTTCCAGCTCAGAGTTCACCAGGAGTTCACTCTTTGCTGCAATCCCTGCCAAGTCTTTTTGTAGGAAAAGGAAAGCCTTCATTATCCACTATGCTTAGAAATTTCTAAATGAAGGGAAAATTTAGGTTTTCCTCTCTCCAAGATTAACGCTCATTATGAGCTGTAGGTCATCAAAAATGCTTATGTTGTGGGGAGGCAGAAGAAAAATAACACTTTTCTTCTGGCTCACGTGCTTTCCAAGGCTAAGGAGGCAGCAAGCCACCCGTGAAAAGACACTCGGCCAAAGAAGCCAAGAAAGAACAGTCGGACAGAGGGACAGCTCCTGACGTGTCCCACCCCCCCAGCACACAGGCAGCAGCTGGTGCAGCCCCTGGAGGCTGGCAGTACCGTGGGGCACCAGCGTGGTGCGGCCGAGCTGCGGGACGCTCCAGGGGCTCCACTCCTGCCGCCCGTCGCCGCGCGCGCAGACGCGGAACTGGTAATCCACGTTGGGGTCAACATGCAGCACCATGAACTCCGTCTCCGAGCCCACGTACACGTCCTCAAAGTGGCTGGCACTGCTCCTGCGGTACTGCAGCCGGTAGTCCTGGGCTGTGAAATCATCATCCACCTGCAGAAACACGCGGCGCGTCAAAAAGGACCCCTCCGGTTTCTCCTTTCCCCTCTCAAGGGGCACCCGTCAGGACAGCACTGCAGGTGATCAGACTCACGAGGTGTTTCAGAGCAGAAAATGTGCCTGGTAGCATTTGAACCAACAAAAATGTATCAGGATTATTTTGTCATAGTTAAAAAATATCTACAGAAGAAAAAACATTTAACAGACGGCTGTTCTTTCTAGCAGAGATATAAAAAGATCCTTCAGCCAAAAGCTGAAAACAATCTTGCAGAAAAAATTCTGTGCCAGTTTTTAACAGCAAGGGAAAATTAGTGTTGTCCTTCATAAACTGTTCCAGGGGATGATTTCCAGTTCTTTGGTATCTCTTGAGTCAAAAGATATTTACACACACACACCCCCCCTCAAAAAAAAAAACCCTACATTATCCCCCAGGCACAACCACATTCAGGGAACTGCTGTACAGCACAGAAAATCAGACCCCAGCTGACAGCAGTGCCCGTGGTTTAACAACCTGAGCCCACATCCTTTATCAGTGAAGGGTGCCCAACAACAACTGGCAGTTGCTAGAAAAACAAAGGTTTGTCTGGTGCTGCCAAGGAGCACAGAGCTGTCCAACAACAACTAAACCACATCAGACCGCAGCAGTGGTTTACTCAAAAATAGTTTTTGTGTGTTGAAGAGAAAGGCTACTGGATAGCTAATATAATCTTTTCTTTTCTACCCACTGCTTCTCCCTAGGAACACAAAAGTGTTCAGGGGTTAAAAGCATAACAGAGCAGGTCCAGCCTCATCCTGGGTCTGCTAAAGGAAGTGTCACTGCAAGCAGACACAAACCACAGCACCAATCACACACCATCGCTGGACTACCCTGTCTTTAAATGACACCATTACCATAAAAACCTCTTCTCAAGTTTTTAACTCTGCACTGGAGTCTTTGGAAGGCAGTAGGAAATTCAGAAAGAAAGCGAATTGTTTGGGTTCTTTTAGAAAAAACTCATGTCTAAAGGATTGTCACAAAGGATGTTTTACCTACCTTACACCATCGGACTAAAATACCTCCAGGCTTTTCCACAAATTCCTCCAGCTGTACAGGGGGGCGGGATGCCACAGTTCCATGTCTGAATATTTGATTTTTCAATATAGTAAGGAGGCAGTCATCCAGCTGGGCAGATAAACAAGGCACATCAACCAAGGAGGGCACTTCTGGTAAGCTGAGAAAGGAAAGTTTGCTGTAATGAGAGGGACCAGCTTCTACAAATTCGTATTTCAACCATACACTCGAATCTGTGCAGATTTGCAAAGAGAGAACAGCTGCAGAAATTGGCACGTGCACTCCAAACTTTAAAGACTCAGAAAATATTGTGTTTCAGCCCTAACCAGACTGTCTGTTTGTCAGCAAATACTCTGAAACACAGGCTGTTCTGCAGGGAGTGGCTTCATCCTTCACAAATAAACAGCCTATATTTCCACAGAACATATGGAGGGTGAAAACCCCTTCCATTCTGTGAGTGCCAGCCCCAGTGAAAGTCTGTGAAACAAACAGGACAGCAGCACCTCAAATGAATCCTTTGAGGCAATGGAGCAGAAAGCTTTTGTTTCAAAGGAGAAAAGATCCCCTACAAAGAAGGGCACTGTGCACTGCCTCTGATCACCTCAGAATGTTGGTGTCTTACCTATCTAGCTGAATATGTAAAGCTTTTTTAGTAAAGTTGCAAAGTTTCTCATTCTGTTGTCCCACATCTCCATCGACTGCACTCTCTCCTGCAACCAAACAGTAAAAATATTCCTAATGAAACAACGTCCACAGAAGGCATTCTTTGCTTCAAAGAATAACCAGTTCTGACATGAACAACCAATTAAATGTGAAGCACTCTCAGCACTTTTGCTAGTCTTAGCTAGAAAATACAATTACAGGTAAAAATATAAAGCCTATCTAGAAACTTTTGAAGCTCTCAAAGCTACCTGTAGACACACCCATAACAGATGTAATAACTTGCCTCAGGTCTCAGACAGAAGCAGAACTGGGGTCAGATGCCAAAAATCAGGATTATTAACTCTTTTCTCCACTAGCTTTAAATGAAGAAAAAAAGAAAAGCATTTTCCCTGATCAGAAAATAAAAATAAGGCACTAAAAACAAGCGATAATTTCAGTCATTGTTCTGTTTGCTACAATCAAAATGGTACTATTGTCACAATGAAGGAAATAATCCATGCACTGAAGTGTGAAGAGATAAATACAAATATTTTCCTAAGCTTTCCATATAATGTAGCATCCCACACTTCATCTTACAGAGACATAGGCTCCAGTCTCCTGTCTGCTGACTTTAGGGTAATTTGCAGATTCAGCAAGCTCAGTCCTCTTCCAAGTGGAGAATTACACATCTCTGAAGGAAAGCACACGTCATAACTGGCAGCAGGAGATTTACTAAACCAGGATTTTAACTCCTCCTGACTCAGCTGCAGCATGTGCTGGTCCTGCCCAGAGCACCCGGAGGGATGGGAACTGAGCCAGCTTCTCAGGAGACCCCATAGAATTTCACACAAAAAACATTTGCCACCGTCCAAATTCAGTAACCTGAGACTTCAAATAAAAGCAAGGTGGATACCAGCTGTCCTGGAGCTGTGGTGGCAGAAAAAAACCCCAACGAATCAATCATTAAACACTGTCACTGCTCCTGTGAGCAAGAGGCACTGAGCTCCCAAGCCAGCAGAAAGCTCAGGGCTGAGGAGGAATTGGGAGCTTTCCCACCCCTGGGACACAGCTCAGTGTGCTTCAGCTCCCAGAACTGAGCTCATGCTGAAAGAAAGTTAAAGTTGAGACATGAGAACAATGCAAGGAAACTGCCAACACACTCATGGCTCAGACTCGCTCCCAGTAGGTTCTCCAGCCTGAGGAAAACAGGCAAGAGTGACATTCCTTTCTGCCGAGGTATTTAGCATCAGCAGGGTATAGTCTGGCCCTTACAGTAATATTCCATATGTCCATTTTTGTCTGCCTCATCTTCAGACTCTTTAGAGAAATTTTCCCCACACAGTGGCCATTTTATTCCTCATGTTCCCCACCAACTGCAAACGTAATCACATTCAGCAGGACAACGTGTTTATTTCAGCTGCTATTTCAGCAAGACAGACATAGTTTACTTCACCCGAACAGACACTTGGCTGTAGCGGTACCCACAATGTATTTTATTTCAAAGTAGCCTGACATACTTTTCTGTCTAGCCTGGAGAGGTAGAGAATGTCTCTGCAGTGAAATAATTCTCAAATTGGTACTTGCTGCCCTTCAGGAGAGGCTACACTGCCATTGTACACCCTAGGATTGGAGTGAAATGCTGAAATACAAATTTGTAGGAGATAGCAAGGATCAGCTCTTCACTACATCTACCCGATTCTAACATTTAGTTTGAGATAAATCCATAATGAGCCAAACACACTGATAATAATGAGAAAATTCCAGACTTTTGACAGACCCACACTGGAAGGCTCTGGAAGGCAGAGCAGACAGACCTTCCCGGAGCAGATCATCGGCCGTGCTGACTCCGTGCTCTATCAGCTTCTGGCACTCATCCAGGGGCTTGATGCTTTCTTGCTCTATGACATCCACCTCCTGCAGCAGGGACATCAGTCGCTCGTCCAGCAGCTTCTTTAGGGTCCCTTTCAAGTCACTGAAATGCTGCTCAAGCACATCTCTTGTCAGTGTTGCACTGTCTTTGATCTGAATTCGGGTAACAGGAAAGAAGGATTCAGGATAACGGCAAAGGCCCTGCACATCTTTTATTTGTCTGAAGCATCTCATCCACATTCGCTGGAGAAAAGGTGCAAGTGGAGTCTGCTTTAAAAAATGACCACTGGCAGTTAACAAATTAGTGAAGCCAGTTTTAGTACATGTACAGCAGTGAGGGAGACAAAGAAACCAGCCTGGAAAGGGGAAGAGCATATTAACTAAGCAAAGTACAGCTTAGATTGTTGAAGCACAACGGGTGCTTCAATTAAGGAATTTTTCTTGTCAGAAAAATCCAAATACTCTGTAGATCTCCTCCTGCTGCCCCTCAAAAAAACCCCACTGCTGTAATCCCACTCAAAAATCACTCTGCCATCATACACAGGTTATTCTCCTTGCAAACAAAAACTTATCAGAGTTTTAGAAGACTATTCAGGAGCTCTTTTCCGAGCCCTATCACTTCAGTGGATTTTTAAAATCCTCACAAAACTGCTTTCTTTTCAATTTTGTTCAAACAGCCACCCTTGGTGACAGGACAGGGTGTACAGCAAGTCTGTTTCAATTCCGGAGGAACCCGACCACAGAAGGTTCCACAAGTGCTCATTAAAATGTCTGCAAACTTGCTGAATCTGGCTTTTAGGGAAGAAAACACACTTGAGCATCCTTGAGCTAAAGATGCAAAAATCAGAAGTAAACATCTTCCTGTGAATAGCTTTTCTAAGTCACGCAAACAAGGAAATGCTGCAGCATGCTCACGGCCTTACACGTAATTTCTAGATCTTTAGAACTACAGACAACCAACACAGGAAGCTTTCTTGTTAGGTGAGGTAAAATAAATTTCCTCTTCAACAAATATTCATGAAGTTCTGCAGCTGCCACACGGCTCTGTTTCCCTTTTCTTGTAATTTCAATGTTTGATGAAAAAAAGGAAGTATTTAGCTTTGTGAAGGGGTGCGGCAAAGGAAGGCAGAACATACTTCTCCAAGCTCTTTACCTCCATTACAGGCAGATACAAATTCAGCAGCTCAGTCCCAGAAATAGATACTGCTCATCATGCAAAAGAGGAAATGCAAGTCCCTGAACACACAGAGCTGTGTAAAGTTTGCGGAAAATCACGTCCCATTGGTGCAAAGGAAAAGGATGCAATGTAAGTGATCCAGTCCTATCACATCACCACATTATTTGGGGACAACCAGTCCTCAAATAATAAAGCTGTTACTATAGGAATGCCAGTCTAGCACACTCAGCACTTTGGAAACACAGGGAACTCTTGGACTGTGCACTAAACAGCAAGTGGTCCTGAAAATGGAAAAAGAAAACAGAAACATCCAGACAGCAAAGAAATTTGCCCCGAGAGGAAAAGGAAAGGTGAGCTAACCACACACTCACTGCACAGAGGCACACGGGCTGCATCTCACTGCACTTGGCACTGCCAAGCAGCACTTGGAGATGACGAGGTTTGGATGAAAGACAGCCATGAACAATTAATTTTCTCAAGCTGCCTGTGGTTTCAATGCTCACTAATTAAATGTCCAGAGATCACCCACACGCACTGGGAGCAGGACACTCACCCAGCAGGTTTCTGCACTAATGGGATCCGCTTCAGAAAAAACGAACAGGTCACCACAGAAACACTCTCTACGTTTGGTTTCGTTTGCGTTTTTATTTACCCCTTGCAGAGCTGAATCAAGGCCATCGCTTCCAGCCCGCAAAGCCCACGGGCTGAGCGGGGGAGGCAGCCCTGCAGGGCGGCTCTCCGTGCCCACAGCCGCCTATCTGCCCCCGCGTCTCCCGGCGGGTGGGTGAGCCCTGCCCTGGCTCCAGCACTGCTGCACACACACCAGCGAGCCGGGAAGGCTGGCAGCGCTCCTGCCTGGCCCACGGGGACGTGACCCGGGCGCTGCGGTGCATGGGGACAGCAGCCTCCAGCACAGCGCCCGAACGGCAGCTGGTGGGAGCACCGCAGGGGACCGCGCTCCCTGGAAATCAGACTCAGCATCCCAGCTACTCTGGAAAACTTTGTTCTTTAGGATATTTATTCCTGCCGGGGAAAGCGCCCTATGTCCCAGAACACGAGGCTGAGCTCGGTAACAGCCTTGAGCTCGCATCCCCTTCCTCCGACACGTCGCACTTTCCCACGCCCTCCGCCGCCGGCAGCCCCGAGGCCCGTCCCAGGGCTCTCAGCACCCCCGCTCCGGCGGGGCTCCCCCTCCTGCAC
>VWZN01007003.1:281737-298991 GCA_013396955.1 Regulus satrapa
GGGCGGTCGGTGCCTCTGGCGTTCGCCCCCTGGGCGGTCGGCCGTGACACGGCCCGCCCGGTGCCCCGGCGCTGTGAGGGCCGGCCGTGCTCCCGGCCGGGCAGCCCCGCGGGCCGCGCTGTCACTAAACGCCTTCCAGGGGCTCTGGGCAGAGCCGTTTTCTGCTTCCGAGGGTGTGAGTGCAGAGGAGTTGAGTTTCTGGTAAACCAGGAGTTATAAAAGTCTTTAGTAGACAAAGTCTTTCTTGCAGCTGTAGAAGTAAATGCTGGTTTTTGGGTTGAGTCGTTATACGAGATAAGAATTCTCTTGTGTGCATTTTCTTCGAGTACTCTTAAAGGCACTTCCAGTGTCTGCCTAAGCAATGTCAGATGCGTAGGGTAGGATCAAACCTTTTTCAGTGATCTTGGAATTCCCTCTTAAATGCTGCACGGACGCTCTGGGGAACATCTCAAGGTCGATGATCCGAATTGACCCAGACTTTCAGACTTACAGGATTGTGAAATCTCTGCAGAGCTCTTCTGAAGTCCTGATGGTCCCTTTCAGTTTTGACCATCTCAACATTTCAGAACAGGATTTTTATTTATTTGAAACAGCAGAATCTTTATCTCGGGCTTAGATGGCCTTTGAAAACACAGAGATATCGTTGATGAGTGCACGGTCTGAGCACATCAGCGTGAATTTTCGTCTTCTGAAAAAGTTCTGTGTAAGTAATTTTATTTTTTTTTAAACTGAGGTTCATCTTGTGCCTTTTACAGCCATGCAAGAAGCGGCGAGAAGAAGATGCTTCTGTGAAAACAATCACAAGGTATTTTTCACCATTAACAAAACCGGTGGATAAAGCATTGTCATCACCAAAATCCAACAATATCTTGGATTATTTTAAAAAGACATCTGCAACTGAGAATGCTGCATTCCCAGAAGAAGCTGGAGAAAATAAAACACTGTTGGATGCTGATGACAAAGAGTGTAAATCATCTTTCAAGCCATCTTTAAAGCAGAAGAGAAAAGGGAAGAAAGTTAATTTAACTAATATGCCAAAAGAAATTAAAGAATCTGAGAATGAACTTGAAATAGAAATTAGTAATGATGACAGCAGAATAACTACAGGACTGCAGCAAGACAGTAATGACTTTATTGCTTCTTGTATTTTAGTGGACAAAAAATATGCAAGAGAATTAGCAGAAGATAATGATCAAAGAGAGAACTTCCCAAACGTTGTCCCCTCCAGAAAAAATGCAAAAAACTTTGGTTGTGAAACAGATGGATCAAAAAATAGGATAAGAAAATCAAGGAAAAGGAAGCACAAAGTAAATACAGATTTGTCTGAAAGCTCTACATTGGAAAACCAGGTGAATGAAGCAGGTAAAAAGGAAACTGAGGAGAAGACAAATACAGTCACAGAGTGTGATGCTGCTGTTGGCGATTCCAGTTTGGAGATTCATGTGGACGATGGGACGTCCCAGGTAAATAATTGCATAATAACAGTGTCATTTGAGGACTTCTTGAGAAGTCAGGGAGAAAATAATATTGAAGAAGACACAAAGCCAGCAATGGACGCTTCTGGTACAGCAAATGAAACGGAAAAAAGTGACAGTGTTAGTGACCCAGAGAAGTGTGAGGAGTCCCAACAGCTGCCACTCAGAACAGTGACTGTCCTTGCACAGGTTCATTCCATTCCCCCCAAATTGCCTCCCTCGCGTAAGGAGCAGAAAGGCTCTCGGAAAATAGCTTCCATTTTTTTGAAGCAGAAAGGACGTGAAAAAGAAAGCAGCCCTGCCCTTTTGGACAGTGAGCAAACCGAACAGGTGACTCAGAAGAGAAAATCCAATGTCGTTATTGAGGAAGAGGAATTGGAACTGGCTGTACTGGAGACTGCAGGGTCGGATTCTCTGAGGCCAAAATGCACTCTGGAAGAAAAGCATCAGTTCATGAAAGCCTTTAGACAACCGACAACAGATGTAACAAAAAGTGGAGTTAAGAAGATGCCTGGAAAACAAAAGCAAGCTGCTGCGAAGTCTTCAAAAGAAAAAGAAGGCTCTGAAGATGTCATTCCTTCAGATCAAGGATTAGAAAGCGGGATACGAGAAGATTGTTTGGACAAATACGCACATTCTAAACCTAAAAGCAATAGAACTAAACCCAGAAGATCTAGGAAGGTTCAGAAAAAAGGAAACAGAAGAAAGAAGGCTTCAGAATCTAAGGCAACAGATGTCTCAGAAACCAGCAATTACACTGGAGAAGAGGATTCAGGTGCTAATGCTGTTACTGTGGAAAACACCTTAGACGTAATAATTTTATCAAGTCCAGAAGTGAGTGAGTTAAGGAGGAGTTTAAGGCAGCAGAAAGCCAAAACCCCAACAAATGCTACACCTAAAAAGCCCAGGGCTAGAAGTGCCTGTTCTGCAGATCAATTAAGTGCCTGCCCAGTAGAGACTTCCACGCCAAAAGCCTGCAGACAATCCTGCAAGAAAAGCAACATGTACAGAGCCGAGGTGATAACTGTGCCCTTTGATGGGAGCAGCCCAATAAGGTAAACCCTTTAGAGGATATTCCACCCTTTTGTCCATGAATTGTGTGCAAGTATTTTGAAAATAAGGCATAACTAGAAATGGATTGTATATCAAAGTTGGGTGGATACTGATCATGGCAGGTAAAAATAGAGAGGAACCAAAGCTAACTATAAATGTGTTTGTACTAAAGACATCCAAAAAACCCTCAGCCACCAGTTGGGGAGTTGCTTCTGTTTACAGCACTGTATTTTTAAAGACTTTTGAAAATTAGATTGAGAGCAACATTTCCCTTTATTAACCAGTAATAATTTCATAATACTTTTTTCCCTAATTAGAATGAGATTTACACGTATCAAAGCAGCTGCAAAATCAAATAAAGCTGAAGCGATGAAAAATGAAGAGTCTCACTCCAAAAACACAAAGGTAATCTATGGAACAGTTGGTGTCAGTATTTTGTCATTTCCTTTGTGGGTATAATTGTGGTGTATTTGGAATTGTGTAATAATCTGGTGTAATACAACATGACAGTTCCCAGCTGTCCTAAGGAAAGGGAATATACTCTGATTTATGATGAAATTGGAGGTAGTTTCTTGTACCTTAGATCTTGAAACATGTTTTTTAGTAAAAATCCACCTTTCATACCAGAAAAATCCCATGCAATAGCATGCTCCTGTGCTGCAGGTGGGATATAGCCATGACTGGACGTGGCACTCAGTGCCGTGGGTTTTTTGACAAGGTGATGATGGGCCAGAGGTTGGACTTGATGATCTCAGAAGTCCTTTCCAACCTAAAGGAAACCTAAAGTGGTTTGTGCACAGTGTTTGGGCACAGCAGAACAGCTGAGGCTTAAGGATGTCCCTGCCCATATTTTATTTGTTCCATGAAAAAATTGGGATCTCCTCACAGGGCTGTTACTCCCTTTTGAAAACTACTGATAGCATTGTGGTTTGCTTGTCCTTTCAATTATTTAATTTTCTTTTTGATACCAATTAAATTTGGCAGCAATTACATACTTCTGTGAATGTGAATAGCTTTATTTATATGCAAAGTACTTAGTGAAGAGAGCGCTGTTAATAGCTTTTTCAGGTTTTTTTGTTCTTTGTTAACAGATAAACTCCACTTCTAAAAACATATCCAAAGCAAAGCAGCTGATTGAAAAAGCAAAGGCTATACAGCAGAACAGATCAAAAGGAAATGAAGACTCAGCAGCTCCTGTGAGGCGCTCGTCTCGCCAGCGAGCTCTTGTTGAGAAGAAGAAATTAGAAGAAAGTGATGTAAGGCTGTACTTTGGGGGGGAACATTTTTATATATTTGTGATTGATATAAGCTAGCAATGCCTTCTTGACTCTTTAGAAGAAATGTTTGCAAGCTAAGGTAGATATCTGCAATGTATTGTTAATAAAGGAGGAAAAGTTGGGTTTCCTTTCTTACTTGATTTGCTTTCCCTCTAGGAGTCAGTAATTATTCTAGGTTCAAGCATGGATAGTGTCACTACTACAGAGCAGAGTGTGAAGGAGAAGAAACTTCGCAGCTTAAATGATGTTTTGGGGAAGAAGTCTAAAAACGTGAAGGCTGCAAAGAACTCCAATGGTAATTGGGTTTTACTGAATGTGTTTATTTTTTGTTACTGAAACATTTTATATTGTTGGCTACTGTAACTTTACATCATAAAGCTGCCTTTGCAGTATTTTAATCTTCTGATTTATCTTGTATAATATTCCAGTATATATCATCCCTTTTTATATGTGTTATTAGTGCAGAGATTATTTACATGTGTTGTTTTGCTTTGTCTTCATTTGGGGAAAACTCTTTGTTTGAAAAATTGACAATCATATACCATGTTTTGTTGCATCTCCTTTTTTTCCCTAACGTTAGGAAATAGCATCTGTACTGAGGAAATAATTAGAAATAAAGCTATAATGAATTTTGTTACAATACTCAACTTTTCCTTAAGAAAAGGAGTTTCCCTGGTTTTAAATGAAACATACAGGTAGTGGACACAGAGGCAGGGTTAGAACCTTGTATCAGTGCTGATCTAATAATGTTTTTGGGTTTTTTTACCTTTTTAAAGAGAAACTGGGATGTCCACCTTCCTGCCTGGGCAAAAAGGCTCAAAACTCTGCAGGTGAACCAATTGTGATCTTTGATGAAAGCAGGTCAGTTGTCAAGAGTGCAGTTGCTTAAAATTCAAAATATGTTTCAAATTTACTTTAACGTTCTCTCATTTTACAGATTTAAATCCACTTACTGAAATGTGCTGTAAATATTCATGACTTTTATACTGATTAATATTTTTATCTGCTTGCAAGATTTTGGAGGTGTCTTGGAGAATTCCTCAACCATTTTAAAACCATATTAGATGTCTGGAAATATAGTTGATGACTGATTAAAAAGAAATCCCAAATTGCATATAAAAATACAAAACCAAAGAATTGTTTGGTTTTTTGGTTTTTTTTTAGATTAAAATTTTTAACACAAATAATTTCAAACTAACTACATTAAAATTAATTTTAGCACTTCTGACAGTACTTTTAACTCATTTGGAAGAGAATGTGATTAAATCCAGCCTTGCATAGCTGGAAGTTCTACTAATTCTATCCTTTTTTTCTTTCTTTTTCTTTTCTGTTTTCATTAAAGCCAAGATGCATCTGAAAATTCCCAAGATGAGGATCCCTTCAGAGCAAAACGTGAATTCCTGATGAGTGGATTGCCAGAGTCACTGAAAAGGCAGATCGCAAAGAAGGCAGCAGCAATGGAAGCATACTCTCTTGCAAGTTCCTGTTTTAAGACTGTTGTCCATGTACAGCAGAAGGATGACTGTAAGCTTTTCTTAAGCTTTTGGGGTTTGTTTAAATGTACATAATAACTTCTGAGGAATTTGTGCAGAAAAGAAAAAATTTGAACAGCTTAGGACTGGAGAGGTGGGAGTTTTCTCGTTTTGTGTCTAAGAGAACAAAACCTAAAAGCTCTCAGTGAAATGTTTTTGAATACAAAATTTATAAATTAAATTGATGCTAAAGTAGTCTATACATGCATGGGTAAGGATGCAAAATTCTTAATATTTAGTCAAATAAGCTGGTCTTTTAAATTCCAATTTGGAGAATAAAGATTGAGATGGACTGATTTGGGCAGAAACCATTTCCTTCTGACAAAGGCAGAAGACTTCAAAAAGAAAAACTGGAGTAATTCCGTGTGTTCTTTTCCCTAGAACAGAAGTTAATTCTTGTTTTGTTTCTGGTGGGGGTTCTTTTGTAGATTCTCCAATGTGGAAATTGCAATCACCATCATGTCCTCTATTAAATAAGCTGAGGGAACTGAGTACCGAAGTCCCCAACGTCACAAAAGTCACTCTCTCACTTGGTGAATTTTCCACTGTGAATTCAAAACAAACTGGAAAGTGTTCTGCACCTGCGGTTAGTACTTCAAAATTCAGATTGTTTTGATATTTGTTTGGAGTTATGTTTTTAATAAATCCTGTAGTTTGAATTTGTTTCAGTTACGTAATTTGTTTATTTTTTTAAACTTCCCTGTGTTTGAGTTACTCATTTTGCATCTTACCATTGAACAGTTCTCATCAGTTCTTACCAGTTTCTGTTAATCTCTGAATTTAACAAGATGCTACGAGCTTAAATTACGCAAAACATTCTGTGTAAAGTCCTGGAGTAATTCCGTGTGTGTGTGTATTCCAGCTTTCAGGCCACCGACCAGCTTTTCCTGATGCATTCAAGAAGGATTTGCTAGATGAGATCGTGGCTTCTAATTCTCAGTTTCCAGTGAGAAAATATTACTCCAGGTTCCTGAAAAAGCAAACAGAACGGTTGGCTTTAGAAAACAGCACACAAGGTTAGGAATCTATGCAGGGAGAAAGCCACCCTCACTCTCTCTGGCATTAAAAAACAACTGGGAATTAAAAAAAAATATGTTACTGGAAATAAATGGATCCTCACATTTTAGGTTATTTTGAATAAATTATTCAAATATGGCTTAAGCAAATGTACAGTAGTAACAACATAGCCTGAAATTTTAAATGGGTGCAATATTTCTTTTCTTAGAAAGCAGAGATGGCACTGCAAATCCTGATTGTCAGGAGAAATATCCTGACAACTGGAAGGAAACAAAGAGGAAAAGGAAAGAAACAGAAGACCGCAAATCAAAAAGAAGAAAACAATTTGAAGGTACAGAGACCGAAATGAAACCAAGACTTTCCAGGAACCTTATTCCTCCCATATCTGGAGAAAAACAGGCAGAGACAGGACAAGCAACACACTTGGGAAAAAGCAAGACCCAGAAACCAGGTAGTGTGACAGAAGACACTGGGTGTTTATCAGATCCAAGTGCACTTTCAAGTAACTACATTTCCATAATCCTTGCATTGAGGATGTGTATTTGTAATGTATGTCAGCTTTCCACTGTGATGCATAATCTAATACTCTGCTAGATTTGATCAATTCTACTGCATGAAAAACTGTTCAAAAAGGGACAATACTTTTTCTGTAGGTGTGGAAAAGGAAGACATGCTCTGGACAGAAAAATATCAGCCTCAAGACTCCAGTGAACTTGTAGGGAACAAGAAAGAAATTGAAAGGCTGCACAGGTCAGAAGTTCAAATGTGAATCCATTCCTAAAATAACTCAAAACCTCATGTTACCTGATAATGCTCAAGTACTGAGAGAGCAGTACTTGTCTCCACTTCCCTACGAGCATCCTGATCCTGACCTTGCTGTACTGTCTGCTTTTGACAGGCATTTGGCACTGAAGTTCACCTAACACATCATGCTTTTAGTTAAATTTTCTCTGTGGGCTTGGTGTGGCTCTTAGATTCTTCAGAATTTAAAGATTCATCTGAAAAAACAACACTGAATTATGAGTGAATAAGTAGTTCACCAAATGACTTGTTTTTATACCAATCAGCTAACAGATTGGAGAATGAAAAGGGAAACCTTTTCTATTAAAGAATGAAATCCTGAACATTTTTTTTTTGCTTTTACTTGAAAGGACTTGATATGTTTCTGTGGGGTAACAAGTGGCTGATGTCCCCTAGTTTTATGTTCTGCTCCATCTGAATTTGATTCAGTTAATTCACCTACAATTTTTATTCTTGCTTTTTTCCTTCCTTTTATAGTTGGTTGAAGGAATGGAAAAAGAGAGCTGATTTGGAAGAAAAACGAAATCAGAAAAGGGAAAAGGAGGACAAAGAGCAAGAAGGTACTGCTGGAATTAATATAGCTTCTCTTTTGTTAAGAGTTTGCAAAAAATAACACTAATTCTTTTCTTTTTAATAATTCTCCAGATTCTTTAAGCAGCCTTGACTTTAAAGACAGTCAATCTGATATTGAGGAAGAGACAACCCTTTGCAATACAGTTCTGATAACTGGCCCACCAGGAGTGGGGAAAACTGCTGCAGTGTATGCTTGTGCTCAGGAGCTTGGGTTTAAGGTTTGTGGGGTTCTTTCTTTTCTCAGTGCATTTTTATTATTTGTAACTAATGATACAAAAGTATTTGTAATACAAGATGTCTACATTTTTTTTTTTGTAAATTAAATACTTCTGCAGATATTTGAAGTCAATGCCTCTTGCCAGCGTAGTGGGAGACAGATTCTGTCGCAGCTGAAAGAAGCTACTCAGTCTCATCAAGTAGACAATAAAGGTGTGAATGCACACAAGCCTTGCTTTTTTAACAGTTGTAGCACTGCCAAATCACCAAGTAAGTGTCCTCCTTCTGATCTGGGGCTCTTTGTTTGGTCTGAATTATGGGATGGGTTTTATGGAGGGGAGGAGATTGTTAAAGACTGAACTCCTGAACCAAATTGTAGATATCAGTTGATTTTAAAAATACACCAGATTTAGTTTACGTGGCCATAATAGTAAGAACTGGTCTGTTGTTTAAACAACTACAGACCAAATTAAATAATGACTTTATTAAAATACTGACTCTTGGTTACATTATTTCTGCAGTGGTGGAGCAAGTGCTGTGGCATTTGAATAGAAAGTTGAACAGAAAGCTTTTCCTGTAACAAGAGAAAAGGAAAACAAGCAAAAATCAGCACAGTAAATCTGTCATTTACCATAGATAAAAAATGGGTTTACTTTAAATTTGTCTGAGAAATATCGGTTTGACATTATATCTCCAGATGAAGTTTAATATAAAACATACCTTGCAGAAAAAATGTATTCTCCAAAGAAAGTTATTTCTCCAAGAAAACCACCACTGTCACCAAAAGGAGCAGGATTAAAACGAAGCTTGCCCTCTAAAACACTTGCAAACTACTTCAAAATTTCTGCCAAACGTAAAGGTACTGATGGAGAAGCAGCATCTGAAGAAAAAAATGGAGGTAGGTATTCCTTTTCAATAATGAATTACCTTAGAGATGGAAATGCTATAACCATGTATGTGAAGCTGTGTGGAGAACAGATTCTCTTAAGCATTTGATACGTGGGGGATTTTTGAAGGCAGTACCTGGAAAGCCTTAAATGGTTTCATTCCTCCTTCTGCTCAGTTATTCATCCATCTGCAGGAAATCCTCAGAATTCCCTGGAAGTAAAGAAAGATGGTCACATTAAGTCATTAAACAAAGAAGAAGGAGGAGAACACAACAGGAAAAGTGCAACATCTCTTATTCTTTTTGAAGAGGTAAAATTGCCATGAAATATGCTGGGACTGTGCTCACAGCTTGTAACTGCTCTGACGCCGTTGATGCTGTGTTCGGTTCCTGCAGGTGGATATCATCTTTGATGAGGATGCAGGGTTTCTAAGTGCAATAAAGACATTCATGGCAACTGCAAAGAGACCTGTAATTCTTACCACCAATGGTGAGTAGTGTTTGTAACAGTCATTAGGCTCTACAGACAGAAGAGCCACTTTTAATTACAGGCTGTAAATGGTGATGGTTGAATACGGCTCGAAATGCAAAATAAAATGAGTGGAGACTGTAAAGCAAGTATTTGAGTGTTTGAATAAAGGTACTGGCTGCTCTAATGGATAAAGAAAATTATTAGGTTTGAATATAATGTCATGACACTTCATTGATCTCTCTTTATAGATCCAACGTTCAGCTTAATGTTTGATGGCTGTTTTGAAGAGATCAACTTTAAAACCCCTTCCTTGGTAAGTCTGTGTCTGGAAATGCAGGTAAATCCTAAGCAAGTAATTGTCAGCTGATTTCAGTTTGAAACTTAAATGTTGGGTTAGGTTTATATATTTCTGATGTACCATATTTGATCTTTGATCAGAGACAGACAAGTCTTTGGGGTTTATGTAAGGATGTCTATCATGTTTTGTCTTTACATGTAGAAGCTGTTTTACTGGTATGGAAGATTTCTTTTTCTAAACAATTCAGTGGTACTGAAAATTGTAATAAGAACATAACTTAATTGCTTCATTTAGTTTTTAGAATGTAGTTAGATAAATATCTGATAGCTGTGATCTGAAGGTTGGTTATGCCAGTACTAGTTCATGCATTAAAAAGTATAGGAGTTGTTTCAGAAATATTTTGGGTTATTCCTTTAATGTAAACACTAGTGTTCTGTGTAGTAAATAGTTTTATTTGCAGCTATTTATTAGGTGAAAAACCTAAATAAATGAAAATCAGATGGACTTAATTATTGAGAAGGGGACATTTCTTAATGTGAAACTGAAAACCTGTTGGACTTCAAGACAATTGCAGAGTTAAATGAAAGACTGGTAGCAAAACTTTCAAAATGAATATAGTTCAGTAAAAGCTGATCACTGGTGATGAGCAGCAAGGTGTAGGTAGCCTCTGGACCATGAGCAGAATATGTTTGTGTGTTTGTTTATAATCAGCTGCATTTCTAAATTGAACTTAATTCTCTGGCTACACAGATTACAAAGACACAGGCTACACAGATTGAGTAGTTTGCTTTTCCTTACAGGTTTTAATCTAACTGTAAGCTAATTTAATAAAATAATCTTTCATATTAAAAGGCAAAATTTGTTGCAAGCATAAACAGAAGAATTTGCTCTTGTGTGACTTCCTGCAGTGTGATTGGCAGGAGTTGTTTCAGTGGTCTGTATGTAACTCTTGTTTAGATAAACTCTGTGAGCTACCTCCAAGCGCTGTGCCTGGCTGAGAACCTGCAGGCAGATGGGAAGGATTTGGCTGCTCTGCTGACCACAAATAACTGTGATATCAGACAAAGCGTCCTGTGCTTGCAGTTCTGGGTTAGAAGTGGAGGTGGATCCTTGAAAGAGAAGCGTTTGGCACCTCATGGTATGTTGATTTAATTTAATCTTAAAAAAAATCCACCTAAATATGAATTTGACTTAATTGAAGCATTCTTAGACATGTATGAATAAATGGTAACTTCTTGTAAGACTCCTAAATATTGGGGGGGAGGGAGGGGGACTTCAGTTATTTTTAGCTACTTCAAAGCCTTGTACTAATGCATAAGGAACTAAATTTTCAGGGTTTTATTGCCTGTCATTATGGTACTTACTATCTCCCTTTCCTGTTCTGAGAAGCAAAACTGGGCAAAGAGTGGAGCCAGTAGTAATTTTCCTGAGTTTGCAGTTTTTTATCTGTGTAGCTGGGTTGTAGGCAATTCACCTAGAAGAGGCAGAGCTAAAAAAGGGATAAAAATGGGACAGCTGGCAAGCAGGCAGGGATAGGATCTTGATTCCAAAGGATTCAGGAAGAGTTTAGAAGTGTGAGGGAGTGACAGGGAGAGACAAGTGAGGCACAGCCTCCTTCAAAGGTTCCTTGGGAAGCAGGAGCACGGGTTGGTAACACTGACAGCACTGATGGGGACGTGGGGAGGGCTCATTTCAGCTGCTCTGCTCCTCAAGCACCACAGCAAGAGGTGTCAGCTGCACCATCCTTTGTGACAGGAATTGAGGCAAAGAGGTGGAAATTCAATTTCATGATGCAGTTGTTCCTTATCTCTGTGCAGGAAGAGAAGAGACAAGGAAGGAAGAGGATGTCATTCGTCCTGCAAAGTCTAACGATTCCAAGGTGGATTCTTCTCATGCTGGTGATGCATATCTTCAGGAGTTCCCAAAGTGTGATACAGGCTGTGTAGAGACCTTGCTTGGCCTTAAGAACATCCTGTTGCCTTCAGAAGATTTGTTTACATTTCTTAAGGTATTTTTGTAGTTGACTTGGTAATACTTTGAGTGATTGCCAGGCAATTGAGTGTAACCATCACCAGGAACAGCATAATCTTGGAAGGAAATTTCTGAAAAGGTTTGTTGTAGAAATTAGAGAATTCTGTGGTTATTAAGTACAATTTGAACTGGGGTGGTCTCCTGCCAGCAGAACAGTCCCTCACCTCATAAGCACAAAGCCAGGATTGTGAGATTTTTCTGTAAGAGCATTTTTATTTTTAAAAACATGTATTTTAATATATTGATAAAGCTTTCATGATTAATATTTTACAGCACAAAATCACAACCGTGGAGGAATGGAGTAAATTGATGCAGCTTCTCACAGAATTCCAGATGAAGCATGTGGATTTTGTATATAGTAATCTCGAACTTATCCTTCCCTTACCAGTGCAAGTTCTGTCAAACCAGTCTGAAGCCTCAAAGTCTGTACTTGAAAGGACTACAATAGTTTCTTCAAAAGACAGATCTACTATGACTTCTTGCTCTGGGAAGAGTAGCCCAGGGAAAAGGTCTAAAAAGACAAAGGCTCAGAAAAGGCTTGAGATGTTGGATGATAGTGACTTATTTGATTCTGAGCTGAACTATTCAGCTGAATTCATAAGTTTGCCATCAGACAATCCTGAATCATGTGCTGAAATTAATAAAAAGGAATCAAAATTTTTGGTGCATAAAGAACAAAAAGAAGTTAAAACTAAAACCTCAGCAAATGAAAGAAGGTGTGCAGTTGTTTTTCAGTGTCTGAATTCACTGACTGAGTTTGTGGAAAACATGTCCTTCCTGGATTGCTGTGTAAACACTAACACCAGGGAACCACTGGAGTTTTCTAAAAGTGAAGACTTTCATTGGACAAATGCCAAAATCAGAAATGGTCTTTGTGATGAGTTCAGTATAGGAAATACTGATTGGTGGAGTTCCCAGAGCTGTAGTGAAATAAAGGCAGCTATTGAAGCACTCAGCTTCACCAAAAGTTCTGTTAATATTTCACAAAACTTGGAATCCTTTTTGAGTACCAGTAAAACACCTGAAAGTGATCAGCTGAAGGGACTTACTCTGCCTGTCTCAAACACAAGGAATTGCATATCCTTCAGTCAGGCAGCTGATCCAAGGTAAGATTCTGTTACTATTTCTGGGGTACAGTGCAGTTATTTGTCAAGAAGAGCATTTCACAGGGTGTAGGACTGTGTCAGATTGGATGTATACCACTATGACTTGTCAGTGTGCCTCAAAACACTGCAGTATATTGTTCACTGGGCTTTTACAACCTTAAATTAACTTCTTGTCAAGCTCCAAAGGGTGACTTTTCTTGAGCAGCTAAGGAATGGTGGCCTTAGTTTAGCTACTTTAAAATGGACAAACACCACCACCACCACCACCCCCCAAAAAATAACAGAGCCCTCAAGGAATGGCTTGTTCAAGAGAGATGGAATTCTGCAAACATGCAAATTTGTCACCCAGTACCCACTCATACTGAAGCCATGATTTAAGTGTGTTGGTAGGTGACCTAACAACATCCCAAGTAAATTCTTCATAGTAATTTATGCTAACAAGGAATAAGCTTTAATGCATTGTAAAGGACCAAAGAACACGGTTAAGTGTGGGCATGAAACATTGCTACAATGGGCACTTAAAGCACATCCAGGGGTCTGAAGAGGAAAATGGTTTGGAGCCTTTCTTCTGTCATTCACTACCCCCAGGAGCAATGTCAGAATGGATCTGACCATGCATCCTGACCAAGTTTCTGTCATGGGTTATACCCTGGAGCTGACACTGATATCCTGGCAAATACCAACTGCATAGTGCTTTTTGTTTTTGAAGACCACAGGTGCTTTCAGTTGTGGTTGTACTGAACCTCACATCTGTATCTAGACTGAAGAGGTCCCCAGATCAGCTTCCTGATTAAGACAGGAGCACTGGCCAAACAAACTGCTGGCCCTCCTGTTTCTGTCCAAGTGCAGCTCTGTGATGCTGTTGGGATGCAGTTCTGCACATCAGTTTAATGGAGATTTAAAGCAGTGGCTTTGATCCTAAAGAAATAAAATCATCACTGCCCATCCTTGAATAAGAAACAATAAAACTTCATTCTCTGTTTTAGCACTTACAAAAAAGCAGAGAAGAGGCTGGCTGTCATCAAAACTGTATTTTCCAGAAGTCCTTTAAACCTGGGCAATAAGCAAGCCACTGCCCTCGAATACCTCCCCGCTCTCCGCAGTATCTGTAGGTCTGAGAAGCTTAAAGAGCAAGGGAAGACTAAAAGAAGGTAAGTTGGGGGTTTCCTACATCTACATTTCATTATGAAAGAAGGTAGTTAAGGATTTTAATAAAATATTTTATCAAATAATTCTAGGAAAGGAAGGTGAACATTTGTCTCTCAAAATAATAAAAGTCTTGCCTTATATTTGGAAATAATTTTGTTCCCTTAACAGTCTTTTTTACTCTTTTTTTTTAATAGGTTCTTGCATTATCTTAAAGGGATTCATCTTGAAATACCCAGACAAATGATAAATGGTCTGTCTTTGGACTTCCCTTAAAATTGCCAACACCAGAAATACTTTGTGCCTAATGGTGCTGTTCTCACCATTGTTTGTTTTTTTAATAACCACATAATTGTATATTCAGAGTAATTTGTATATTAAATTTTTATAAGTATTTAAAATAATGTATATATCTATTGTCATTTTACTGCTCTCCACAGCTGAAATGTGGGTTTGTTTGGTGCTTGTCCAGTAGGGGCATTCATAATATTAAATGGACAAACTTTTCAGTGGGGACTTCTTCTTGCTCTCTTTCTCTCTAATTTGTGGATCACCTAGCAAGAAGTCCTCTTGTAACAACCAACTGTCACGACTTCCACAGCAAAGTTGCTGTTTTCTGAGGAGACTCTTTTGTTCCAGTGGGTTTGTTTCTGAATTTGCAATAAAAGTGATAATTCAAGACGGGAGCGGGCACAGAGAGGATGCAACAAGTCCTGCCAGTCTAAATGACTGAAACTAACTCTTCACTTTGACCACAGGGAACAAAGTCCTTACAAAGCATTGGGCCTCAATGTACAGATATTTGTGTACATTTCTTTTGTTGTTTACAGCTGTCAGATCTGCATGTTAATCTAAAAAGCTAGAGAAATTATAACTAGCTCAACATGGTCTCAAGAGATTTAGGCAAGATTTTGTAAATAATAATTATCCCAGTGTTACTTTGGGTACAGGAATATTTAACTACTTCTAGTCTTGTATATTGTGTTCTATTCTTCAGCTTCTTTTTTTGTATTTGACAAGGCTTCAGCCTGATTATTTGTGATTGAACCCGTTTTTATACGACAATAAATTTGTGAGACTTTGCTACAATCTCAATGTTTCTGTTGCATGAAAGGTAAAATTCCTGAAACATATTTTTTAAAGGATTTTAAAACTGGAATTAGTTCAGCCATGTACTTTTCTGCCTTTTCTCTGCAGTTGGGCTGTTCCTGTTCCTCAAACTGTGTGACTGCTGCCATGCAGTGGTGCTCCACTTACCTCAGTGTCTATAAAAACAAGGAAGGCCATTTGCCAGTTCTGGTCTCATCTTACACTTTTCATGTCTTAAAGATGTTGGAGAATTAGAAATATTTATGGAAACAGTAAATTATTTTAAGCTTCTGCACTGTAGATCATCTTTATAGTTTATTCTTTCCATAGTCCAGAATTATGAAAAAACTAAAGTGGTGGCTGTTAAAATCTTCATGGCTTGATTTTTTGTACCAACAGTCTATGTATGATTTGTATAAATAAATACGCATTTTAAAGTTTTTTAAAATAACAAAGTAAAAGTGTATCTGTTCACTGCCTTCTAAAGGCACTACCAATCTAACTAGATTACAGTGAGGACCTACATAAATCAGAAGCAAGTCCTGTAAAGTAGTAGTATTTTAGGAAATTCGGGGATCATTTGAAAGACCCAAATTAGAAAGCAGTGAGAGACAATTTACCTTCTTTTGAAGTCTGCTCTCTGGTTTTAATAACTGCTTTAAGAAGTTGTTTACAGAATCTGCTGTGGTGTCCACAGGGTAAGGTGAAATTCAAGTATTTCCCTTCTTGATCAGACATTTACCACATGAAGTCACCTCAAGCTGCTCTGAATGAAAGATAATCTGCATGTGATGATTTGAGTTCAGATAAATCAGCACCTTTGGGTTTTTATGCACCAGGTAGGAGCATCTTTTGTATGCTAGAATAAAGCAAGTCTCCAGGAGGGATGGGCTTAAGGAAAAGGAACCTGAGGCTGGTTTTGATTAACTCTGCATAGAAGGAAATGCTTCACAAGCTCCATTCCAGAACTGTGAAATTTGCCTGCTTTTGATGCAAAATATTTTCCTGCAAGAGTTTGGGCCATGGTTAGTCCTTTATGTGCTGCCCCTCCAGCTAACTTCTGTGTCTTGAAATCAGAAGTTAAACAACCCTGGAGTTTCACAATGACTCTCTTCCATTTAAGCAGCAGTCATTAGTAGGTGTACAGCAACTTAAAAACAAAACCAACAACCTTTTTCTTCTTGGGGAAATCCCAGGCAAGTTTCAAGCTCTTCTTTCTCTTTACTGTCATTCCAGTATTGCTTTCCAGAATGCAATTGAGGGTGACATTGTTCTACCATCCCATTAATAATATCAAAAAAGCAGTTATGGTTGCAAGAATGAGCCAAAGCCTTAGACAGTGTTAGTGCTACTGCAGAATAGAAGTGGGAGGAGGGAAGGACCCCTTCAAGAGTAAAACTGTCTCAAGTTTTTGTAAAAGATATATCTATAAATAACCACTCCCCAGATGTCATACAAAATGTTCCTCTTATTCCACAGGAGTTGTAGGGACACGACAAAAATTGAGCTAGCAAAAATCTTTGGTATACGGCTTGCAAGATTACCTGGGGAAAATTAAATCCATGTTTACATTGCAGTATGCAACAGTTTGTAGAGGGTGAGTGCTGAAAAGAGATTCTATGTAGGTAGGTGAACAACTTTTCAGATATTCTGCTGCTGGGTATTTAATAACTTCACAATAGTTATAAATAAAAGGCAGAATACTTTTAGAAGATGGAAAAAAGGGTTTCGGTATTTGGAACTGCTAATACATGTCTACTATAATGTTTGGTCATCTACAAAATTACAGTGTACTCACAAGATTGTAGATAAAGTTTAGTAAAGAAGCATTGTGCATTAAACTATTGCACTATAGCAATGCAAAGTAGAAATGCAAATTAAACTTAACCCAAAACTAGAAAAATATTTGAATACCCCGTAATCTTTTTCTCAATCAACCCTGAAAATCTGTCTCAAATTTTTGTCTTTTTTGTTGTCTTAGATCAACAGAATATTAAGTCACAGACTTTCTGGCATTTACTTTTTTATGGAAGAGGAGCATTTTCGGTCCGGTTCAATGCTGTGCTGTCCCCGTGTGGGCAGGGTTTTCCGGGCGCTGTTCGGTGTTAGCCGAGCACTCGCAGCGGGGCAGAGCTGCGTTGTGAGAGCGGGACTCACCTGCCCCGGCGGTACCGACGTCTGACCGGTGCTTCGTAAACTCTTTTAGGGCTGTTGGAACGCAGCGGTGCGCGGAGGAGCCCTGCGAGCGGCGGCCCCTCGGTAACGAGCCGTCATCCCGGGAA